>JANIJI010000021.1:7737500-7747500 GCA_024500535.1 Leptonema lineaticorne
TGTTTTTTTTTTTAAATAAAGAAAGATAAATTTGACGTTTGCAAAGTTGAATTTAATATTAGTACATACATTTTTTCCCTTATGTAAAGATTAAATTTCAATAAAAAAGGGATCTAATTCAAAAATTTAATTTCATTCTGTTACACAAAATTCAATGACGAAGAAATATAAAATTCGCAAAAATTGTAAAAATTATATTTTTTTATTATTTCTTCTAAAAACTTCAATATAAAATTGTATGTATAAATATTTTAAATTATATAATATATTTTTTTCAAAATTAGTTTAACTCGAAACCTACTACACTTCTGTAAATAAATTTATTTACAACTATATACTATTATATTGCATTGAAAAAAAAAACGATGGAACTTTAAATGAAAATTCTGAAATCAATGCTCATTCAAGTGATACCAAAACTTTTTTAATAAAAAGAATTAACAACTTTTCAAACTGATTTACAAATCGTTTCCGAAGTATTTCTTATTACAAAATTAACAGACAAATCTCAATCTAAATCGTTTGCAATAAATGTAAAACATAATTAAAATGTCAATCATCATATATAGATATATACAAATTTTATTATATTAATTGGAATAAAATTTATTATAATAAATTATTTCATTAATTTATAGATTATAAAATTTTGCGATTAATCGTCAATATACTTAGTATTTTATATAAATAATAAGTAATTCAAAGACTATACAATATATGGGAAAATTTACAGGAACATTTACTGAAAACTATATAACATCAGTTTGCGTTTTCAGGAAAAGTCATGTATTCGAAAATAGTTCATGCGTATCGTTGAATATTTTAAACGCTTTGTAACATTTAATATGGGCCACAGTTATATATATATATATATATATATATATATATATATATATATATATATATATATATATATATGTAATGGACGCTATTTACCGTATACAAGCGCTGGTTTTTCTATGCAAAAACGCAATATCGAAATTTTAATTGAACGATCCGCTTTTCCCTTTGAATCGACGACATGAATCTATTTAAATAAGCAAGATTTCAATATATATATATATATATATATATATATATTTTTTTTTTTAATCGTATTTACTTTTAATTTTTTTCTTTATTTTTAACGTGCGTTTTTTTTTATCAAAGATCGTCGCATATTTGAGAATATGTGGAGATTTTATGAAAATTCGAAAGCTTCCTTGGTAATCATAATATGCTCGATATTATATATTGAAAATATTTAATATTACAATATTGACATGGAAAAAAAATGTATTAAATATATATATATATATATATATATATATATATATATATATGAAAAATTTTCGTTTCACGTTAAATTATTGTTTACATTACGATTATAATAAAATATTTAAATAGTATGGTTTTTTAATACGAATTCTTAAGAATTTATAATTATGAAATCTTAAAGGATCGCCGAAATTAAATTACATTTCTGCCTACTTTGACCTTTCCACTCTTAACTTTCTAATGGCTCTTGTTTCTAGGCGTAATTTTTGACAAATAAAAAAAATACAGGATGATATGATAATTTATGCTCAAATTGGATTCATTTATCAAAAATTTTGTGACATCATATTAATGAAGATTATGGTTTAATATTGTTTTTTAAATTGATATCGTATATTATAAATTAATAATATAAATCACGGTTAAAATTGATTTTTATTAATTAATTTATATTTTATCGTAATCAGAAAAAAATTCAATAGAAATGCGTCACATAATTTAATTGTAAAAGTTAACGTTAATTAGTTTATACATCTATCGGATTTTTAGATAAAAAAATTCACGATAATCTTATTTTTCCTTTCTCGCAATTTTGTCATATATAATTTAATAATATTATCGTTTTTTTTTGTTAAATTAATATTGAATAATATTTTACTTATTTATTAATAATTTATTAATATGAAAATAAACATGATTTTAAATTAATGTTTATTCGAAAATCGTAATACATTTTAAACACTCTATACAATTTTATATTTATATAAATTATTCAGTATTATACAAAAGCTCCATTTAAAACTTTTTCCCAACGGCATCGGTCTGTTTATAATTATTAAAAAAAAATCAAAATATAAATAGCGTCTCTTTTTTTTAACTTCTCATTATATACTAGAAACGTCTTTATGTTTGATTTAATTACACCGTTAATTTTGAACGGGATGTTGCCAAGAAGATTTTTAGATCTAATTTATATTCGAAATGCATAATTAACTAGACGGTTATATTTTCTTATCAATTTTCATCGAGAATATCGCAAAGGGGGCAAAACTCGATGGGTGCGCGATTTTCTCGCAGATTGAATGTAAAATTAGACAGTATATAATATTCGCTAAAAGGAATTCTGAATGTCGTAATAAAGTGTTTAAATGAAAAATAAATGAAATCTTTCGCTTTGTGCCCCCCCCCTCTCTTATTCGACCGTTTGCAAATTTTAAATTGATAATAAACGAAACGGCAAATTATTGATTGCGTTTAATTTGACTTTTCTTTTTGTTTTTTTTTATTTTTTATTTTTTGGAGTCCGTTTTAATGCCATTCGCTCGATTGCTCCTATTTTCTGAGAAATGGGAGCGTTATGATTTATTTTTATTTTGTGTTTATTTTTTTCCGCGAATTTAATGTTGCGTTTATACTGTATGAATTTGGATTTAATTTTGTGCGCTGTCATATGTTATAATTTGAAATGTGAACATATATGAAATTCGAGGAAATATGAAAAAAAATATATTTATATATATATATATATATATATATATATATATATATTATAATAGTTAATATAGTTGTTAGAAAAATGACATATATTGAGAAAAAATAAATTTGTAAATGTAAAAATAATAAAAATTCAATATTCTCCCATACTTAATTGCATTAAGTGTGGGATTCTAGAGAAACTATATATTATATTTATATAATTAAAAAATATATTATTAAAAAGATAATATCTTAATTTTCAAGACAGTAACTGATAACGAGTTAATTTTCGAAATTAATTTCATCTATATATATATATATATATATATATATATATATATATATATATATATATATATATATATTATTTTAGAATTTTCTAGCACGATAATATTTTTCTGTGTTTATATAAAATTCGTATACTGATTAATTAAATTTTAATCCTTATTATAGCTACGATTTAAAAAGATTGAAATTATTAAAAGATATTTTTTGATACTTTAGAAAAATTATAGTGTTAATTTTATATGAATTTAATATATATATATATATATATATATATATATATATATATATATATATATATATATATATATATATATATTAATATGATAAAATAAATGCCATATTTTTCACAAAACAAAAGTTTTAAACAATATTTTTTCAATAGTTTTATGGATTTCTATAAAATTAAAATTTATGAATATGAACTAAAGTTTCATTTGATCAACGGCAATATTTGAAAAACGAACTTTTCATTTATTGTAATATTCGTTAAAAAAACTATAGTTTTATAAAAAAAAAACTTTTCGAATTTTATATTAGAAATATTTGTTCATCACAATTCATATATTGTAATCGTTGCAAAATTTACGAATAACGTTTAGAAAATCAAAATAGTGCTAAATAAACAAAAAAAAAACTACGCACAATAACACACACGTACAAATGAAAATATTTTACACACGCCTAGGGAAAATTTCTATGATGTAAACTTGAAAAGATGTATCTGACAATATGAGGACTTCAGACGTAAACTTTGAAATATTTCTAACAATATTTTTTTATTGTCCTTTGTGTGATACATTCTGATAAAATATTTTATATTATAATAAATTGAGCGATATAAAAATTTCGAATGTATTTCGAATACAAAACGCTACAGAAAAATTGAAAATATCCGAATTAATAATAACATACATAAATATAATGGAAAAATATATTTATTTTACGAAAACTTCATATTATTATTGTATATAAAATTAATACAAACAAAATTAAGGAAAATAGAAACATGTTAATTCTGTGAATTTTTAATATATATATATATATATATATATATATATATATATATATAAATGAAATATTCTTGTTTACAAACAATAAATAGTTAAAAATGGATTCTTTGTTATATAATAATAGAAAATTATATTATATATATATATAAAATATATATTATATATTTTATTTGATGATAGGTAATTTAAATCCCATTTGTGTTGAACATTTAACAGTATTAAGAATTTTATTTATATACATCACACACACACACACACATATTGTACATAATGTAATGAGTAATTTTAATGTTATTTGAAATAATAATAATAATTTTAATTCAAACATTATTATTATTATTTTCTTAGATGTAAATATTTATAGTATTAAAAAATGTTTTCATAATATTTATATTTAATTCTAATATAATTCAATATTAATATATTTTTAACAGTCAAACATATATGTATACAATAAATGATGTAAAATTCAAAATTTGCTTTAAGATTATTATTATTTTTATTTTAAATTGTTTTAAATATATTTAAATAATTTCGTTAAAAATATGCTTATATTTATATTGAAACAATGAACGTATGAATTATACAATATTTTTTTCTATCATATGTAAAATATAAATATATTCATCGCCTAAAATTATAAGTAAAAAGCCAGACATCTTTATTATTTCATTCTACTATTAATATAATACTAATATTTGGATAAAGAAACCTTAGTAATTATAATTTGTATTCCATATGAAAGCATAATTGAATGTTTTCATTTAACTAGTTACATATACACTGTATTAAATATTTTTAATCAATTATAATTTTATTATTATTTAAATAACACGCTCAATTTTGAACAAAGCGATATATTTAAAACACTCAAACGATGCGTTTTATTAAACTAAACCGCAATCAATTTTAATGCAATTGTTATAAATGGAGATGAAAGCAATTATGTACATGTATTATACAATTACACACGATTAATAGACAATATGATTTGAGCGAATAGCAATTTTCGACAAAATCGTTAACAATTATCAATTGAAAATTAAGCGATGACGTTAAACGATGAATTTGACGCAATAGAAAACTACGAAATTAATTTAATATAATTGGTGGTTTATACATTTATAATGTGAAAATGTGTGTAAAATTATATTGTTATGAATCTTGAAAATTTTTATTTTTTTGATCTTTCTGGATCAAAATATTTTTTGATTGTCAAAAAAAAATTGTTAACAAATTTTTAAGTAATTATTCTTCAAACTGAATTTCTATTATTGTATATTTTTTTATATGAAATATTATTTTTTACTATTGAATACTGAAAATTGTAATAAAAACTGAATATTAAATATTAAGAAAATATTATATATTATATATATAAAAGGTGTATCATAATAATTCATTTTTAAATATAGAGATATAATTTAAAAAATTATAATATTTTATATATATATATATATATATATATATATATATATATACACAAATATATATATATATATATATATATATATATATATATATATACATATATATATATATATATATATTATTAATTATGGTTTTTTTAGTTCATTTATATTTGAAATAATTAATTGAAGCAAATTCTTTAACAATATATGAATAGTAAACAATATTAAATCATCATAAAGTTAAAAAAATCACCAAATTAACAGTTTCAAAATTTATCATTGAATTAAATCAGTATCATACATCACTTAAAAACACTTTGACATATATATATATATATATATATATATATATATATATATATATATATATATATATATTAAAAAAATAGAAAAGTACAGAAAAACGAACCATTTTGTATACATATTGTTAGCGGCGGTCACTTGTTGATGGTGTAAATATAACGAATGCAAAAGAATTTTTTCCTCAAAAAAAAAAAAAATATAAAAAAATTACATCGAATAAAAACTCATCGGAAAAGTCATTGTGATGAAAACGCAATACAATAAAAAAACAACGATCGAAACATCATATGAAAAGCGTAAACGACGAAACGATATTTGTTTGCTGTTCGTATTGTTCGTGAATTTTCGCGGTTCGTTTCGTCGATCGAATTTTCCGACGCGCTTTTCTCGACGCGCGCTTTGAGAACGACTGATCCTCCCACATTTTCCCGGGGTGTTTATAAGCGATTCTCCAACGCGCATGCACAACGGAAAATACACGCACACATCGTTTTTCCTGTACCCAGTAGTCTGCCAGGATTCGTATATATATATATATATATATATATATATATATAATATATTATATATATATTTTATTCATCCACCTCTCCGTTTTCACTATTGTTTTGTTTTTGTTTTGTTCTTGTTTTTTTGTTGTCGTGATCACACTTCGACCTTTTTCCGCTGTTTTCGTTCGAATTGTTTCGTGCAAACGCATTACTTGACACGCAATGGAAAATTTTCCACATTTTTTTTTCTTCTATTCACTGTGATCATAAAAAATAAAGTTTAAACATAATAAAATCTGTTCATATAAGTTGATTGAAAATTAATTAATATAACCTAAAAATCAAAATTGCATTTCAAATATTGTTATAAAATAACAATAATAAAAATATTTAAAAAAATCAATTATACATTGAAATTATTTTTTTTAATTTAATTTTTTTTTATAAAGATAATTATTTTTAATAATTTCGATATATGGTACTCTTACGTTACTAATATAGTTCTCATAAAATAAATCGCATAATACGAGTTCCTTCAAAATTTCATTTTTACGTACTATATTTAGAAGAAAAACTTTTTTAACGACGTCGTTATCATTACGCTTTTTCTGCTTTTCACGTTGCCCGGTTCGTATTTTTGTCCAACGTTTTTTCTTTTTTGAGAATTTATGTATAGAAAGAACAAAAACAAAAAACAAACAACGTGTTTTGTTTCACCAAAAAAAAAAAAAAAAAAAAAAAACAAATCGCGACTAAAATTCAAGAAATTGTCCTTTGTATTAAATTTTCTCGGTAACAAGGTCTGCAAAGAAAATAATTTGATTTTGGATATAAAACAAGAAAAAAAAATCCCTTTGTGCATGAGTTGTTCACATATGATTGAAATATTATATAAAATAAACGATAAAAGGAAGTTCCCTTTCTTTGTGTAATGTTAATATTGTAATGTGAATTTATTTAAATATTCAAAATTTGAATGAAAATTCTTTGTATTCATAATTCATTCTAATATTATATTAACATATATAAATCTCATTCTTAATATGTATTATAATTTTACCTTTTATATCACGATCTTTTATAGAGAATCCTTATTTATGACATATACTATATTAAAAATAAATTTTAACACTTTTCAAATTCATCAATTTAATTATATATTAACGCTATTAACATAATATGAAAGTAATAATCGAGCTTAAAGTTGGAAAACATATAACTTAAAACTAATTTCACACACTATAATCGTACCATATATTATATAATATATATTTAAATGATCAATATACATATTATATATATATATATAAATATATACAGGTGTTCAAAAGTATATACACACTTCAGTATGAAAAATACCCATTTAAAAGCTTTATTATTAGATTTATATAAATGTCAAAGGATAAATGTGAGTCTTGTTTGACAACTATAATCATATAAAATGTTGAAAGGGGTCAATGTTAATATTTTTTGAAAAAAAATAATACGCTTAAAGAATAATATTAGTTTATATGAAATTAGCTTATATTTAAATTTTACTATATAAACTTTTCATTTTAAACAATAATAAAATGTCGTTCATCACAATCGTTGATTATTAATGAAGTGATCCGTAAATTCGATAATTTAATTGGATTACTAAAATTAGATATGACATTTGAATATATATGCTGAAAAGTTTTTCATGCATTTTTATTCAAAATAAATATATGTATATATATATATATATATATATATATATATAATCGTTTTATATATATATATATGAAAGAATTGTTGAATGTGAGTCATATATTTTAATATTCCATAATTATATATTCGCGTGATAAAAGCCACGTGTTAAACTTTTATAATATAATCGGTTTTCATATCGATAAATAGAGCTTTTAATATTCGCATTATAGAAGAGGTTTACAGTTAAAAGTTTATGCATCAATCGTTAAATGTTCACTCGTAAACTTGTATGAAACTGTTTTCATAAAAGCACGTGCAAAGCTTTAATCATATAACGATAAGACAATAAAAACAAAAATATTTATTTTTCGTTGTTATTGTGCGTCAATAAAAGGATTTTATGAAGTTATTTTGTCATACTGTGACGCATTCGGTACGTATTTATTTGTATTCTTATCTTTGTCAAAAAATGCGGAAACTCGATAATAATAATAAACATAATAAAAAATATTATAGTAATTGTAAATAATATTTATTTATATTATGCGAAGATCAAACATTATTTTGAAGCAGCGGTTCTTAACCTTTTACGGTAGAAGAAAATTCATTAAAAATTCACGTTTATAAATAGATAAAAATGAATGTTGAAAGAAGACATTTTTCATTCTGTGAAAAAGTTAAGAAAACGCCGTCGTGAAAAAGAGTCATCACGGTCGAAAAATCAAACGCAAGGGGGGATAAAATGAAAAATATATATATATAAACGATCGCAAATAAAGATAATTTCTCCTCTTTTTCGTTGATAAGGAAGGGCAGTCGTGTAAATTCGCAAAGAATTCTGACCACTGGTCCAGAAAAGGTTAAACTGAAAGCGTTTTCGACGACATCAAAAGAAGGAAAAACCGCTTCGATTCCAACGTCGAAACGAAGACGGATATGAAAAGATATCGTTTTCATTTCGCAGGAAAAAGTTTTTCTCGATACTTTAATTTTCGCATTATCAAAATATTCGATCGACGTGAAAAAACTCGATTATTCGTTTAGGAGTATTTTTTTTATATCTTTATATAATTAATGGTGTGTAAAATTTCAATGGTGTGAAAATTCTTCTTTGATGTAGTCTAACAAATGACGCAATAAAACTTTTCCGAATGAAAAAATTCTTGAAATGTTTTTGAACATTGTAGTGATAAGAAAAAATCAGAATTTTAATTTTTAAAAAGTTTTTTTTACACAATATATATAATTAGTACTAGTTAAATAAATTTGTTTTCAATTAATTATCAATGGTATTTAAAACAATGTTTTACGTGTTATTTATAATGGAGTCTCAAGAAAAATATATATTTATATATATATATATATATATATATATATATATATATGTATGTATGTATATAAATTAGTATAATAATTTCATTTTTTGTAATTATATGCAACAATACGACGAATTTGAACTCTCATGAAAAACTCAATATAGATAAGAAGAATTGAACCGTTCAAATGTCACATAATAATTATACATTTATACATTGCAATAATAAAATATTCATACGAAAATGATAATTTATTAATTTTCCATCGTTATTTTCACATATAATCGGAATGAATCATTGTATTCGGTATAGCAATATACAAATGTAGGAAGTGCTGATAAATTTAATCGAACTCGATACGCATTTACGGCGAAACTAATCAATAATATAACATCAAATATTTGCATCAGACACCATATGCTGTTATGAAATCTCTCACGTTAACAAACCTGTTTAGATTTAACCGAGATAAGTTTATATATATATATATATATATATATATATATATATATATATCGCATAGACGAAAAAAAAAGATTGACCGGAACGCTTAAATTTTTCGAAACGAAAAAGAAAAATAAATAGACTCGGAAAATGAATCGACGATGACTTTTCCGCATTGCTATATCGAAAAAAGAGTGATTAATCTCATTTTTTTTCCTTTCGACAAAAGAAAAATATTTTCCTTTTCTTTCAAAGTCGCATTCGTTTATTTTCCAATTAAAGCTGAATTTTTATCTTGAAAATGAATAAAATTGAATCGTCGAATTCTC
>JANIJI010000021.1:7752500-7985000 GCA_024500535.1 Leptonema lineaticorne
CCCTTTTTTACCAAAAAAAAAAAATGGAAAAAATCCGGAAATTCTTCGTCGCTTCCTCGATTGATAAAAAAAAATCCGTTGAAATATTATAGAAAAATAACGCACTACGTATATTTTATATTACGAGTCCAGTCCAGTGATGAGATATGAAGGAAAAGATGTTTTCGGAAAAGAGCAAACGTTTTGTTATAACTGACAAAAGAATTTTTGATTAACGATATTATCAACATTTCACTTGACCCAATTTGACTTTTGGCCTAGTGACCAGAAGTGCTTTGAACTTTTTGAACACTATGCCTTTTCACATTATTATGCATAACATATAGTTCTTCGTGAAAATATCGATTTTATATAATAGACACATATATGTTAATGTGAATCACTTTTAAAGTGTTCGTAAGAGAAATGTAATATCAGATTTTTCTTTCTTTTTTTTTAAAAAAAAAAGGTTGAAAAAAATATTTTTGAATAAATTGTTATTATTATAATTGAAAAATATCAAACATTATTATGAAATAAAATTTTTATCTTCTTCCAATTTTTAAAGTAAATATCATTTGATTTTTCTACATAAGAGTCGATTTTCCACATTCTCACATAATTATCATCTTTTCTAATTTTCTTTTCAATATTTTAGAATTACAAAAAAACATATAGTGTATTAATAATTCAAATTTAATATAACTGTAATGAATTAATTTGTATAATTTTACAAGAGTACATAAATATAATGTTTTGTTAGTAGTGTTTTTATTTGATGTCAACAAACACAACATTAACGTAATGAATTATTTTTTACAATCAAATATTATGAAAAAATTACAACATAATATGAAAAAAACACTTTTCATTCCTATATGATTATTAGAAAGATTAAATGTACAAAATGTCTTTTTCTTTCTTTAATTTTGTTTATATTTTCTGTATAAATTAATTATTTCGAACGATTCCATTCCTATTTCAATATACAAAAAAAGACAGCAGATTTTTATTGATATATATATATATAAATTGAGTTGAAATGTAGATTAATATTAATACTAATTTAATTTATATTAAGAGTATTTTCAATAGATTTAAAACTGTCGAGCAACATTAACTAAAATCATATACCGTGAATGTTAAATTTTAATTGTGAATTTAAACATCTAGAAACGAAATCATTTTCCGATGACAACTTGAAAATGCAGTGAAAATATTGAACACAATATAAAAATATAATATTTATAATATATCGCGAATAATCTATCAATCTAAAATGCCGTTCAATATCTAGTAATCAATACAATTTACTACGCTCGCTTGGCCAAATTAACAGATAACGAATGAAATTCATCTCGAATAAACTTTATTTTCGTTCCGAATAATAAATAATATTATTACGTTGAAGGCAAGCGAAGGTTATAATCTAATTTCCTATTAAATATCTTGAAATTTTACCAACATTGTCTCTTTCGCCCTTTATATCATCTTTAGCTTGTTCTCGCCCTTATTTTCTTTCGCGATAATTTACATTACTCGATAAATTCGTTACCTGTTTTCAATATGTATATATATATATATATATATATATATATATATATATATATATATATATATATATATAATAACGGTGTATGATAATTTTCTTAGTTTATACGATACATCATTTTATGATCCATGTTATGACGTATATTTAAATTTATTAATATCATTCAGGATAATATTAATTAAATATTGAATATAATAATGATATTTTCAAATAACGCGGTTTCACTTGTAATACGATTTGAGAATTATCTGTTTTATATATAATATATGCATTTTTTTTAATAAATGATAATTATATTGTAACTTCTAAATATTGATTATTAATTAAAGTAATATATTTGAAATATTAAAAAATTAAATTCTGATATTATGAAATTTTATATAAGTTAATAAATAATGATATAAAAAATTATATGAAAAATATAAATAAATATTTCATTTTAATGTTTGATAAAATATATGCATCATTTGATCATAATAATAAAAAAATGATGACGATATTTCGTACCATCAAAAAATATGTTTTTATTTAAAATACTGCAATGAAATTATAAAGATCGATAAATAAAAAAAAAACGTGTAAAATAAATTTTCATATAGTGCAATATTAATTTTGATTTTCATGTTTCAGATAAAAAAAAGCACTCGAATAACGTGATGATGCATAAAAAATGAAAATTTTCCACCAACTAAGCCGATAACAACTTAATATTATGTATGAAATATTTGCATATATTGCTAGCAAAAATAACATTTTGTGCATTATTTCATAATAATAAAACACGGATTATTTTTTGTAAAACCTATTGAATATTTATTTTCAATATATATATATATATATATATATATATATATATATATATATATATATATATATATATATATTATATAAAAAAAACAGTCGTTAAATATGAACAAAAAGAAATTGAATATAAAGCCATTTTCCGAATAAGTGAAAAATCATATAGTTATTTATTATTAATTTTATACGTCTTTACAAATATATATATATATATATATATATATATATATATATATATATATATATATATATATATATATATATTATATACGCGAAACATATATATATATATATATATATATATATATATATATATATATATATATATATATATATATATATATATATATATATATATATATATATATATATATATATATATATATATATATATATATATATATATATATATATATATATATATAGAAAAAAAAAGATGAAAAAAAAATATAGCGACAAGAATCCTTCATTTACCCACAAATCGATATTCAAATCGGATAAATCGGTTACGGGGATTGAAATTCCAGCGATGTGAAACGGGAATATTCGGGATTAGAGGTAGACTTCTGTGTTCTCGTCGTTAAAATAGATCGATTGATTCGATATTGCGACGTTTATATTTTAAGCCAATAATGCCCGTATAAATGAATCGAAATACATAGGCGACCAATGTTTATTCTAGTGAAATGTAATAATTTACGTTGTTTTATATTTTTTTTAATATGTCTAAATATGATTTAAATATCTTGAAAATGTTTAATATTTTAAAATAATCTTTTTAATGCGGTTTTCATAATAACATATGTCTCATGCATAAAACTTTTGATGACATATATAATGATATAAGTTAAATTTATACATTTAATTCCTTTGATATATATATATATATATATATATATATATATATATATATATATATATATATATATATATATATATATATATAAATTACTGTATTTATGTAAAAGTAAAGCAATAAAGCTAGTACTTCAGTGAATAAACCAATTATGCGGTTGCGACAGACACGACTTCAATTACTATATAATAAATACAAGTAATTTCTATTACAATTTAAATTTTCATTATCATCTTTATTTATTCATTATGAAACGTCTTAAAGTTTTGTCGTCGATATTTTAACGAAAATAATCCATTAATATAATCTTCAAGACATTTTAATATATTTAATACCTTTTTAAAAAAAAAATCTACATATATAATAAATAAATGTACAATTATTATTTATTTTATTCGAATATGTTATTTTATACTACATAAAATTAAAAGTTAAGTCAATTCGTTTAATATTAATTAGAAAAAGATAAGTTATTATTCTGATGGCAAATATTAATTTCTAGATGAAATATTATAAAAAAATATATTAATTATTTACAACTGAAATTTTCTCTAAATTTTCGTCGCTAATGACGCTTCTATTAAGTAAAGCTTTTATCGACGAAGCGGCAAATTTCACTCACTTCTCAAGGAACATATTTTGTACTATTAATTTATTATTTGATATGCTTTAAAACACATTAATTTATTGTTAATTTATTTTCAGCTTTCAAGCGCTTAAAGTGTTAAAATATAAATGCCATTCAAATATTCTATTAAATCAACGAATACATTATATATTCAATATATATGTGATATAATTTTTTCCTAACATTTTAGTACAATTAATTTAATCTGAAAACAATTCTGGGCAATTTAAAAATGAACGAATTAATTGAATTCATATAAATGGCGTTCAATTTATATTTACAATATATATATATATATATATATATATATATATATATATATATATATATATATATATATATATATATTAAACATCTGGCGAACGAATCGCCAAAAAATACCGGAACAAGTTAATTGAACATTTAATAAAACTTTTTGTCGAACGAAAAATTCATTACGCGCAGTATTATTTTTCAATTTTCCGAGTACGTAAATATATACGCCCACATATATATATATATATATATATATATATATATATATATATATATATATATATATATTCGCAAAAGCTCGCACATACATATGTATGAGCTTACAGAGAGCTTAATGTTCACATCGCTAATTGCTCGAACGGTTTCAGATGGACGAATGGACACATTCGGGTCAAATTATTTATAGGCTTTTAATTGAGTTGTTTTTATCATCGTTGGACCTCAGATGGTATCGTCAATAAGCACAACAATATCGACAACGGGGTGTCCTAGACGAGACGACATAAATATATCCAAGTTATGAAGGGCGAATCTTCAAATTCGCCCTCGGATCAAAGCGGATCCGATGAATAAACTGGCGCCCGTCTATCATTTTACGCTTGATAAAGAATGAATTTATTATATTTTGACTATAAAATATTTATATATTTATTTGCAGAAAAATAAAATTTAAGACAATGATGTATTTTTTATAATAATTTGAAAAATTGTTAATGATAGTAAGCATATTGTTCAGCGGTGTTCAATGATAAAAATGATTTCAATTTTGAGCTTTATAATATTTATCAAATAATACATAATGGAAAATCTTTATTTGCAAAGGATTTGTTCCATAAATTTACCGCGAATACAGAAATCGCGGATGTGGAATTGTTATTTATATAGAATTATAAGGAATACGTTCCATGGTTCCAAATTAAAAAATAACGAAATGAATTTAATAACTGATTTTTAACAATATATAATATATTGATATTTTTTAGGTTTTGTTGTTTTTAAAAGATTTTTCTACATTTATATTGAAATTCTGCTATGGAATTTATAATTACTCATTCAAATGAGATTTCTTATAAATGGATCATATTTATAAAATTATATATCACCTTTCAGAACTATAATTGTTGAAGCCTGTTATTGTAACACTTCATAATTTAACATAATTACATTCTGGAAAGAATGAATAAAATATTTAAAAAAAAACATTAAATGATCAATTAATAATTAAAAATTGATAAAATCCGATTGTTAAAAATTGAATAATGAATTTTTATGTACAACTATCATATTAAATATATTAGTTAAAATATTTAAGTATATAAATTTTTATATTATATTATATATAAAGTATTTCATCATTTTTTTTATTGTACATTTGATATTTTTTATTTATAACGTTATATATATATATATATATATATATATATATATATATATATATATATATATATATATATATATATATATATATATATATATATATATATATAGACGTAATACGGTGATCGATTTTGTATCAATTCGTGCAAAGTAAAATATTAACAAATCGAGAAAACTCTTCAAAAACTCGTCCACAATAAGTGAAAAGTTTATATTGCCCGTCTTTTGCGTTCGGAAAATTCGTCGTTGTTGTTTTTTTTCTTGTCACTTATATGTTGCAAAAAAAAAATATCGAAAACGGTTCGATTTTCAACTTTTCACTCTCGTTTTTCAAAATCGATGTACTATATATATAAAAAATTCCTTCTTTATGACGGATATAAATAATTTAAAATATTTTATATTATATATATATATATTTTTTTTTTAAATTAATAATTCAGTTTAAAATGGCGTTATAATTGATTATAATTTTTTAAACTGTAAAATTTGTTTAACCTTTTCAGTACCGCTTTATTTATAAGTAAAATGGAAAATATTTTCCATGAACTTTAATAAATATTTGTCAATCATTTTTTAATTTTATTTTATTTACATATATTATAATTTAATTTCAATTGTATTTTCTAAAAAAAAAATAATAATTATAAAATCAATTAGCATAATTACACACATCAGGACTTAACGGGTTAAGATAACATCAACACGTTCTTTGAATATAAAAGTTATAATTTACTTTGTTCGTGGATATAGTTAAACGTAATACTGATGGTTCTTTCATTTCGTAAACCAAGAAGTAAAGTGAAATATTTTTATTATACGCTTTATAACTTACGCTATTAAAAATTCACATAAAAGTCACCCCCCCCCTAATTAAGGTCGAAAAACGCAGCTCGCTTTTTATCCGCACATTAAATTTTAGAAAATCATAATTTTGGCTTTTTCAGCGATTCGCGTTCTCATAAACACGGATATGTATATATAAATATGCTATATTATAAACTGTATTACTATAGAATATATTTCTAAAATATTATTGTATATTTTTTTAATTCGACCCACTAACACGATTTTTTTTATTAAATAATAATAATATTAGAAATATCCGTTCGTGACATGTATAAAAATATATTTCACAATGACGATCAAATTCTTTTGTGCTCCTAATTTATGAGTTCTATACATATTTTTTTTTTTGAAATAGAATATTAGAAATTATATAATAATTGTAATAAAATTAATTACAATATTGACAATATTTTTTTTTCAATTTTAATTACATTATCAATATGTTTATTAGATATGCTAAAGGTTAAAATATTTTTTTATGTATCATAAATTATTTAAAAGAATGAAAATAAAATATTATACTATATATAAATAAATAAATTTCAAACTTAAACTATAATAAATAATTTTCTTCATAATAATAATAATAAGATAAAACACTATTTATGCTAAAGTGCAATACGATGACCTATTTTGTACGTAGATTTTGTAATGTCTGAGGTTGCATAAAGTTTTATATAACAGGTTACTTTGGCATCATCTGTATCAATATCGCTTTATATTACATATATATTTTATGACCTATTCTAGCAGCTCTGAATATTTATATTTACATGTCCTACTTTATTTTCTTAACAATAAAATATAAAAATATACTTCCCTACAAATTTCCTTACATATATCGCATTATAATACGTCTGTGAATAGAAGTTCAATACATGAAAATGGCTTCCGCTATATAATATCATCATATATATTATTATACAACGTTATATATAATGATTAAATATTCTATCAATCATCAGCCATATAGTTTATATTTTAAAAGTAATATATAAATCAAATAATAATATAGTATATTAAAAAAAGTACTCAATGCAGTACTAAAAAAATAAAATTTCTATATATTGTACGATCGAATTCATTATTTATATGACATTTTATTAAAATTTGAATTGTGTTACATGTTAAACAATATGGCGTTTTAATTATATTAAAAAAAATAATGATAATGAATGGAAAATAGTGGGAATTTAACGCGCAACGTGTTAGTTGAATGTAAAATTAAAGTAAGCGTGAAAATTCGAGAATATATTATTATTCATTTTATATATAAAAAAATAATAATAATAGTGAATCAAAAATAAATGACGATGAAACGGTTACATTTTTCGAATCAGATATTCAAAACTTTTTTCCATAGTTAGTTTCATATAACGAATGATGTTCGTAAATAGAGTTATTACTGTATATTGTTTTTGAAAAAAAAAATCTTTTGCGAAACAAGTATCGTTAATTGGACTCGTGTTTCTTGGAAAAACTTGATATTTAATATAAAAGTAACCGGAGTGATGTTTATTTAAATCTATTTTGATTTTTTTAATATTATTTAAAAATTATCAATAAATATTATAAAGAAAAATATATATTTTAGATATTTAATAATATTAGTTTTTTAAAGTTTATTATGAAGAAAATGATTTTTTGAAAATATTAATATATTTGGTTTTACTTACTAAATATAGATGGAAGATTAAGTGAATTTTTTTGGCATTTTCCTTCGGTTTATTAAATTCCAGTATTTAATATTAAATTTTATTTTGGATACTTTTTTGCTACATTTAAAAAAAAATACTTGCAGTAAAATATGTAAGTTTCATACTTTGTTTATGTTTATTTTTTAATCTACAACGTTTTACCAGTTTAATTATTGTATAATTACAACTTTTTAATTGCATAATATTATATGTAAAATTAAAACAATGTATGGAAAAATGAAAACAGTTGTAGATTTTAAAAATATATATATATGTGCATTTGACAGTAAAACAATATCATCTAGTTCTCAATGTTTTTAAAAAAGATTATGTATCTTTTTTTTATTTATTCACGGATAAAATCATTATTATGTTTTAAATTAATATATTTTTATTTTACGTATGTATATTTAATTAAATATAAAATACACTTTTTATAATAAAAATAATTCTAATATCATTACTCTTATAATATTCTTTTATTATTAATCGATATAAAAAATTGATTCAATTGTTTTTTTTTTTAATTAATTAAACTGAATTGAAATATTTTATTATTTTTGAAAAAAAAGTATATAATTAAAATTAATTTATTTCACAGATTTATAATATTGATTTAATGCTTATTTTATTAATAAATAAATATTTTTAATTATATTATTAAAAAAAAAATTACAATTGTTATTAAAAAATTTGAGACGGCTCCTCATCTGCCTCCGTGGCGCAATCGGCTAGCGCGTTCGGCTGTTAACCGAAAGGTTGGTGGTTCGAGCCCACCCGGGGGCGACTCCACTTTTTTTTATATTTAATTTTAACAATTTTTATATATTTTTAATTTTGTTAAATATAGTTTCCAAACTATCTAAAAAAATATTAATCAAAATATATTAACTACTACATTAATATATATTTATTAGTAAAAGTAACTCATACCTCAAATTAAATTATAATATTATAAAAGATTTTGACGATCGTATAATAAAATCGTTCCATCGTTCGAAAATATTTGTATTACATATAAATATGGATAAAAAATATGATTAAAAATTTAAAAATAAATGACACTAAAATAATCATAAACTCTATCCGAAATATAAAAAATAATTTTATTTTTTTTCACATTTTATATAAATAAATGAAATGTATATATATTGATAGTGACATCTATGGAGAATAAAATAAATATATTCGCTAAATAAAGTGGAAATAGGAAAAAATATTAGAAAAATCTTTCAAACAAATCCAAATATACTTTATTAGCTTTTCGTTTTATTATTATACAATATAATGTAATAAATACCGCTTTTAAGCTCACTCTAAGCTGATAATTTTCAGTTAACAACCAAATCGTTCAATTTATTAATTAATATATTCATAAAAACTATGCAACTCACAACATTTCACAAAAATAGTTTAAATACATTAGCCAATATATAGAACAACAGTGGAGTCGAATACAGAGTTAATAAATATATTGATTTAATAGAAATAAATAATCATATTACAATTATTTCACACACAGGCAATTAGAAAATATAATAATAAATATATTAAATATAAAACGTAAATTGCGAAAGCTTTTTTGCAATCTCAGAGTGCAATTTACATATGTGTAATTGATATAAGTTTTTTTAAACGATTAATGCATTTTTTGTTGAATTATGTATTAATATTTCTTACGATCTAACAGTAAGAAGACTTGTGAGACAAATTTATTCAGATTAAAACCAAGTTTATAATAGCAAAAATTGTCCAAATCCAAAAATGGACCGACAAATTTAAAAAAAAATGTGTTGTCAATTAAAAAAAATCATTGTTAATTTTAAAACTATAAAACGAGTGCGAGCTTTATTTATTTATTGCACTATCTAATTATCCACTTTGCTCGTTACATCATGGCAAAATAATAATAATCATCATCGTGTATTAAATATAAAAATAATAAAATAAAAAAGATAATATTTTATGTCCACTTTAAATTGTTTCATTTCGTTAGAGCAAAATCTTCAAACATATATATTTTCCTATTATTATAATATATATATTAAGTAATACACGGCATGTTAAATTACATTTTAATGATATGGAACAATTTATTATTAATATAAAAAAATATTTCAGCATTTAACGCCGACAAAAAAAATTATTAATAAAATCAATTTTTTGCACAAATACATGTTTTATACACCATGCAGCCATCGACTAGTTAATATTTTTAAAACTTAACAATTCCAATAATAATTATAAAAATTATATACATTTTAGAAATGTGTAAAAAAAATATTAAGACAAAAATGCAATCAGAAATAAATTACAGATATATCACATTAAAAGATATATATACGCATTATATAAAAGAAAAAATACGACTGGTCTAGATTTTGATACAAAATTGTATATTATAAATATATAGAAAAAAATATTAAGTCACATTTAATAATAATTTGTAACATGCGTACACACGAAAAAAAATATTCATACTGTGAAAAATTCTTATTGTACCATAAACAATAACCAAGGTACTTTTTGGTGATAGTGAATTTTATAATATCATGATTGATTAAAATTGATTTGATAATTCCATCATACTGAATGATAAAAGATACCTTATAATTACCATAAGTTCACACTATCACAATTTGCTTCTACGCATTATTTTAAATTATAATTAGACTAGACACAGAGCTGGATTCTGTTGACACCAGCGTGGCCACAATGGAGCAGCAGGAAGACCTCTACGCACTAATCTTTCTCGTTGTGTTTGTAAGCGAGTATAAACATCGTGAGGAGCTACTGTTCTATCAAGAGCTGGTGGATCAGACCACAATCTTTCTGCTAAAGCTGCTGCTCTAGGCCATACTCTGGCATGTACCGTGCCAGGGTCTGCTTGTTCAGTCCATAAACAAGCTTCACCACCTAAAGTAAGGCGGCGTGAACCTCCAGATTCAGGAGACCATGGTCGATGATTATATACAGATTGCCAATTTTTATACGGACCACAAGCTCCTGGTCCAGAGTCTCTCCACGATCCAAAGCCGCAGTCCAAATACCAAGCATCAACATGAGATGCAATTGTTCTATAATCATTTTCTAATAGTTCTTGATTTTCAGGCCATGTGGAACCACCCCACATTTGTATAACGAATAAGGACTTATCAAAGAATTGAGTTAAATAAGGCCTCTTAGATAAGTCACTAGACCACACTATAACTACCTTGGGTACGCGACCGCCGTTGGCTTTTGTGACACGTTCAAGTGCTCTAATTGTAAACTCACCCCATAATATATGTAAATCAGTCTCGTTAAAAAATTGACCCCAACAATCTAGATTCACTTCATCACCACCAAAATGAAAAATGTCACTTACATGAGTGTATTGAAATATGTCACGATATATTTGTTCCAGTACATCATAAGTATGATTATTACGAGGATTTAATTGACCACAAGGTGGTTCGCCACAATATGCTTGCCATGGTTGCTGATCTATACATAAAGCTAAATCTCCCAATCCATGAGAAGGTCCCCATTGCCAACCACTACCGGCATGTCCCGGAGTATCTACTTCAACCAAAACACGTATTCCTCGAACACGAGCATATTCAACAACATCTTTCAAATCATCAACTGTATACACATGCTCTGGTGAATATGCACCGTGTTTGGCTAGCTGCGGTACACGATCTGATAAGTATGGAAAACTTTGAGAATCCGTCATATGCCAATGGAACGTGTTTAATTTTGATGCCGCCATACCGTCCAAAGTTTTCTTTATAATATCTAATGGAAAAAAATTCCTAGCAGTATCCAACATCAATCCTCTATATCTAAAAATGGGAGCATCTTGTACTGAAGCGGCTCTTAACATTTTCAAGGCACCTTTTGAATACTCATCATACCAAATGAGTTGAGACAATGTTTCTAACGCATGACGAGCACCAAAATACGATTTTGCTTGAATATTCGCAATCACCGATGATCCTTCAGGTCGCACAATTAAATTGTAGCTTTCGTCTGTGTCTAACGTCAAATATGTTTCAGCCGAGCCGTTAACGTTTATTTTAATAACTAATTCTTCAACAGTGGGAGCCATCTTGGTACCTTTGGCCTCTATCTTTTTAAGATTACTCTCAAATATGGCATACGCTAAATTGAGTTGAGTCATCACCATTCTACCGGGTACAGCGAGTATTTCTAAACGCATTATGCTCGTTGATATGATTGCCGTTGTTGTGCCGAGGGTAACTGGTCCTGTGGGCTGAGGCCAGAGTTGGGTTGAATCGCAAAGCATATTGCAAGTATCCAACGATTGGAGATTTGCAACGAGAGAATTTGTAGGTGCTGCGAGACGTTCGCATTTTCCTACGTTGCATTGCCATGTCCATCTTGGTTCAGCTAATCTGAAATTTATTTTTTATTAAAATTAATAAATATATATATATGATATAAAAATATATGATAAATATTGAAAAAAAAATGCAATACCTATCTAATAGCAAAGGTACAGTTATGGCTGGCAGATGGTCAAGTGGTAATACACGTTTTTGCCAATATACCAGAACTCCCCAAAGTACGACTCCTGCAATCAACACAGCAACCAATGCTCGCTGAAGCTTCAGCACGCCGCAAGGGCCGCCCATGCCGCCCTCATCGCCACCACTGAAAATAAAACGAATACACATATTTGCTATAAATACATAATAATATTCTATTCAAAATAGACGAAATGACTAAAATTGATTTTGCATATTTGCAAGGCGGCGACGTGCATTTCTAATTCTCCGAGGATTACTCGGTTTAAGCGGCTACAAGACTCGCTTCCAATCCAATTAGTCGCATATAAATTAAGGAATGCATTATACACTAAGCTATTCCCGTAATGACTTTATCTTTTGATATAATGTCGCATCTTGATTTTTGTCATGAAATATGCGAACATTTGCATTTATTAATATGATTTTTTTTTAATTATTTAGAGAATATGACTCATGCATCGAAAATTTAAAGTCCTAAAATTCTCGTTAATACTCGTGTCAGATATAAAGAGAAGCTTTATTTATAATGCATGAATAAATCAAAAACTCCTCTAAGAATTCAAAATAATTATTATTGAGTATTGAAAATGATTCTCATTATATGTTATATATAATTCTATATCTAATATGATGCAATATAAAAAAATATTATTTTTTAATTGGAAAGCATTTCATTCTAACTAAAACTATATATTATTAAACAAGCATTTAATAAATTTACCGTCACTATATTTTAATTAACTACCATAAACAGCTTTGGGGGAGCTTTAGTAATAACGTTTATTTACTTACTTTTGAATAGCAAAATGTAAATATTATATAATTAATATATTTAATTAAAGTATTAATTAGCTAAAAATAAAAATATTTCTAAATATAATATTATTCTAATAATATTATTATTATTTTATAAATATCAATAATATGTGAATTAATGTTTCATAGGTGGCAGCACAATCAATATTTAAAATGTTTATATATACATAATAGATGGAGTAGTTTCAACGTTCAGATTACATAAAATATCTTATAATACTTATATAAAAAATAACATATAAGACTGATGGAAAACAATTTTTTAATCTATACATATAGTTTATTCATGATCGTTCGTTGAATAGTTCATAATTCGCCATATTCATGAAACTTCATGCATTCGAATATAAAAAAAAAATGTGAAAAACACCTATAAGAACACTTGGAAGTATAATATGTAGATGTTCAATGATGCGAAAATTTCTCTAATTGGCATAAGTGAATTGAACGATTTTGCGCGAACTAATTGCTAAAGCGTTCCGATTATAAGTATGTCGGAGAACTTATTTTGGATCTATATTTAACGAAAACGTCATTGAAGCGGCACAAAGCTTCAGAAATTAAAACATTTTTTTTTATAAATATAATATAAAATATTTTTTAATATTATATCGTATAAAAAAAAATTATTATATCGATTAGATAGTAAATTATATGAGCTGAATTTTATTTATAAAAAATTTAATCATAATAGTAAACTTAGACGATGCGATGTTAGTTAAATATTAATTTGAAGGAATAAATGTTTAAATACACATTATTCAGACTTATAACATTTTCGTTTGAATCAGCGAAACCTGTTAAATGTTGCGAGAAAATATAGAAAATATTTATTATAAAAGAAAATACGGATATTTATTTCATAATCTCATCAGAATGCATATATAAATACGCGACAGTAATTATAATATATGCCGTTTACGCTATTTAGATAATTTTAATACGCCACAAAATTGAAAATTTTCCATCGGCGACATAATAAAATACTCGTTACCTTCGAATACATATATACGATGGAATATTTTTTTCCTACCAAAAAAAAAAAACGATTATTTTACCATTTTTTCGTCATTTATGAGTGTTATTATGCAAGCGTATGACACTTTTAGTACGTCGTGGGAATAGTGAATGTTCGCCCTCACCATAATACACTTTCCAACGTATAAATGACACGGTAAAAGTAATAAATTGAAAACGGTGGATAACGCTTTTCCATTTCAATATCTAATATTTATACATAAATATATGTGTGTGTGTATCTAAACTTACATAAATGTGTTTTAAAGTTAATATAGACATATATTATATTTCAATTTAAAAGTATCATTAGATGAAATGACGATGATTTCGTATGTCATTATTTTTTGATAATATAAATATATTATAATACATACATAACAAATAAAATATATTAAATCTTGATCAAAATACAAATTTGAATAGTACTGACCTATTTAATAATTGAAAATATGTCGTCTGCTTGTATCGATACATTCGACTGTTGTTTGTGTTCAAAGGTATTTAGCTTCAATATTAGTGATTATTCTGTATAAACCGAAATAAATACTAGACTTGTGTGTAATTCGCATAAAAAAATAACTGGTACCGATGAGTACGAGAGAAAAAATAAAAATATATATTTTTTTATACGATATCAATGATTATATTACAAATATGGAAATTATGAGATATAAATAAATTTATAAGAAATGCACACACGTCTTGAAACAAGTAGCACGTAATGGTTGTCCAATATAGTATTACACAGTAAAAGAAAAACGTGATCTTAAAAGGATACGAAAAAGAACGTCGACGACAAAACACACACACACATATTTATACAAAATATATAATGTCACATATTAAGTATGAAAAATATAAAAATTATATTAGTTATTCAATGACATCGATAGTTGCGGACGTCAATCGTGACGGCATTAAAAGAAAAATCGCTATATTATTGATTTAAGGGGATACGTACTCGGAAAAACTTTAAAATTAACGCGTTCAAAGCAAACTATTATATTCTATATCGGGTGAACAAGTATTTTTCTATTGGCGAACGATGAAAATCGATATCGTAAAAAGAGTCGGAAAATTTTTCATAAAAATAGATAAATGTAGTAAATAATACAATTACCAGATTTTTCGTTCGTAATTGCGTATAAAAATATGAGAATCCATGTTTTGTATGTAGTTTTGAAAATGCGGTTTAAATTCGAACCGAATAACGCTAGTTGAAGAGAATGTGTATGTGATTAACTTTTATTAACAATTTTATACTCGGTTCAACAAACACTGTATGTACTAAATATTTTATACCCTATGTATAATATTTTATGCAATGTTTAATACAAAATTGCACATTATTTATTTATGCAAAACATTTTTTTTTAAGTTTCTTCATTCGAATTGATAGTTCATTATTATCATAAAAATTGAATTTATGTGTATTATTGACAATTTTCAATAAAAAAAAATATAGCAATGATTTATTTTGTATTTTTTCCACAAATATGGAACAAAGATTAAATATTTATTAATTGAAATCTATATAGTGTTTTTAAATTAAAAATGTCTGAAGATTCTAATTATATATTTACTATGAATAAAGTAATTGCAGCAGATTGTTAATAATAAATATCGTAATTATGGTAAATATTATTATAAAAGTAAAAGACATTTTTTTAATATAATAAGAGAAAATATACATAGCTTAATATCAATCAAATATAGTATATAGTTAATTCAATAAATTAATTTTGATTTACAAAACAAAAATACCATATATTATTATAATTAATAAAAAAAAATATAACAATCGTATAAAAATATAAGTTAATATCCAATATGCATAAATTAGAAATACACGTCTAAAACATTCGCAGGCGAAAAACTTATGCAATCAAACTAGATCAGCTATATTAAAATTTATTCACAACGAATGACATTTCAAAAGTTGAACTTAGTATATTAGATTCGTTTTTAATTCGATTTTCAGATGAATTATAAGATTTTCGCCGAAGTTCGCCCGATGCCGGAAAACTACACGTAGAAATAACACGTAAACTTCAAAGATTAGAATAATCGCATAAAACGAAGCGTTTTGCATACGAGATATATTAAATTAGTTGTATTATTCTACAAATATATATATATATATATATATATATATATATATATACATTTTTTTTCATTATAATCGTCGGTATATTGAAAAAGATGTATCGACTTTTGGATAAGATAGTTCACGAAATAAATTGTAATTTGAGAAGAACACCAAATTTTACTTAGCCTATTCAAATATTCAATAAAATTCTATAGATATAAATACGCAAAAAATCCATTATACATTTAAAAATAAATACGAGTAATAAAATATGAATATTTTAAAAGAAAATCTACTTATCATTTGTTTTAAATATAAAATAAAATAATAATAATAATTTTTTTTCAGTAAAAAAAAATAATATTCACATTTACAGAAAAATGTTAATAAGTACAATAATATATATTGTTGTAATCTCAAAAAAAAAAAAATATCCAAAAAATCATTAAATCGTGACAAATATGTGAATATATAATGATGAAAAAACGATGTCACTGAAATACCAAAATTACACTGCAATAATAACCGGAAGTAATTATATATGAGATATCGTCAAACTGCGATTCACGAGTCACACAACATGTCATTGGTTGCATGACTTTTCGTCTTCAAATTATTATATTATTACAAATATGACTTTTCGAAATGATTATATCAAAAACATACGTATTTTATTAGGTGCACATGTTTTCAGACATTTTATTATTATTATATACGAAAATAAGACAATATAGGCGTATGCAGTTACAAGTTATGCGGGACGATTTCAACGGGCGTATAACGTATTTTTCAGCGTGCGCCGCGGGCGTGCTGAAACTCATGAACATTGTCGAAAGTTTCAGCCGTTGAAACTTTCACGTACCGTTTACGTGGAAACGTCATCAAACGTTTCACGACAGACCGTTGTTACCGCACAAATATTCCAAATATTCAAACGCCTTTTATTTTAATACGGTCGTCTATTTTCTTCGCTTTCGTCGAATATTTCGATATATTTTTTTTTCGTCTATATATTTATTGACGCGTGAGATTTTTGTAAATTTTCATTATTGAAAATTTATAAAATCAGTGCAAATTTTTTTTTTCATCAAACTGTTAATTGCTAGGACATTTTAATCGCAACACAAAAAGAAAATACAATTTCAATTAATACTTATCTACTGCATTTTTATTAAAAAAAAAACTCGTGATTTATTAATTATATGTTCTTCAACATCGAAATTTAATTTAAATATATTAATTAATGTCAAAATAATATTAACACATTATATGCAGATCTGTATAACATAACATCTGAGTGGTTATTATAAATTATTGATAGCTATTTAAACATGTGTTATCATTATTAAATATTATTTAATTAATATTGAGATTATCATATTATACGATATTTATAAAAAAAATACATGATATTTATTGAAATTTTTAGTATCAATGAGAATTACTAAATTAACATTATTTTGAATATTTTAGAGCAAAAGACAATTTAATATACAATAAATGAGGCACAAGTTGTGATATCAAAAATAAAACAGGATTGGTTGATAGAGAGATAATACTCGTTCATAATATTATATATATATATATATATATAATTGGATTATTACTATTTAAAAAAAAAATTAAATAATCCGTTCGCGCAAAAACAACACGCTATATTAGAGTCGGGTAATTATTAACGAGCGTCGAACGTGACGAAATGCGACGCGAACGAGATTTTCGAAATGCGTCATCGTATGCACAAATAAATACAACACGATAAACGTATGTAACCGTCGAAATAATTCGATTTTCGTTTCGCAAAACGACGAATCCGCAACATATGTGTTATGATCGTTTTCGCGCCGAATAATCCGTAATACGGAGTAATGACGCATTAACCGTCTCTTTAGGATACCGTAACGACGTTAAAACGTCAAGATTACCAATTTCGAATATTGAAATTTGTATATATATATATGTATGTTACGCAAATTTTCGATTGTTATTATATATATATATATATATATATATATATATATATGTATGTATGTATGTATAATATTTTCGTCTGCTGAACGCCGATAAGAGCATATCTGATCGAAAGGTTCTATTTTGGCGGCGAATATCTGATTTTGTGATACTGGGAACCGAATCAAAGTCGATTCCAATTTGCAGAGTTGAAGCTGTGTGAATTAATTTCGTCTTTCATAATATATATTTATATATGTATATTTTAATAAAAGCAAAAAAAAAAAACGGAGGGCATCTGCACAATGTTCGACATGGAAAAATCTGAACGTTACGTAAAGTACATATATAATGCATACAAAAAAAAAAGTTCGACAGTCGCAGCCATATAAAGTAACCGTATAAATTCCGTTTTATTTTGTAAAAAAAAATCGGTTATTTTTTTAATGTTATTTTGCTTAAACAGTAAACCGGAAATTATTTCAATTTTTTTAATTTTATACAGAAATATAGTGGTTTACCGTTTAAAATTACGTTTCAAAATAATTTTTGGATATTTCTTTTTAATATGTCATAAATAGGCAATATAATATTTCTTAAATAAAAAAATATTTCTTTTATAATATATCTCAAATTTCATGAACTTTATAGAAATCATCAAAAACATTTTATAATATAAATTAGTATAATCCATAATTTAAAAATTCGTCAAAATACTATAGTTTTTTATATTCACTTCATATTAATTAATAGCATAATAATAATTTTGTAAAATATGAAAATTTCTGATAATATAATTATGTAGATAGTAGTAGAAAAATATTAATATTAGTCAAAAATATCTTCATAAACTAATTTTTAGTGGTCACAATGTCCAATTGTTAGTTAAATTGATATCTAAAAATGATAAATATAAAATATGATTTGAAATAAAAAACAATTTAAAACTTTAAATATATTTGACTAGTATCAAAGATTAAATATTCTTTTTAAATTAAAGATCTTATCTATATGTTGAAGATATTTCCTTTGTATGTTGCATAATAATATATTGTAACCGCTTGTAATATTCTAAAGAACAAGCTTTAAAAAAAAACACATAAATTTATATAATGTAAAGCTTTCCATATGTAGACTATAAAGTAATTGTGTAAAATCACATATTTCAACATAATAAAATATTGCTACAGTCATAAAATAAACTAAAAATTCGAATTAATTTAAAATCGAATAGCAGGAAAAAATTAAGACGACAATTTTATATATTTTATTGTATTATAAATATAAATTGATGTGCGAAATCTATGACGATATAAAAATTCAATATTTTCAATGACGAAAAAAAATCTCGTTATCAACAAAGTTATGAAAACAGTACGTCAAAAAACTCATCTCATTTGCACACCTCAGAAAATTTGACATAAATTCGCCATATTTTCATATAATACAAGTATTATACGGGTCGTTGATGTTTTCATATGAATATATATATATATATATATATATATATATATATATATATATATATATATATGAAAAAAAAGAAGTTTATTGAAGTCAGAGCATATTTTTCTGAATTAGAATACAAATTAAATTAATTTATCATTTTTTTATTATAATCAACGATAAGTTTTATTATAATACATAGTTGAAATTATATAAATGTTGTATAAAATTGAAAAACATATAACTTTCGAGTTTATCACGTTTAAATATTGTAAACGATAATAATTTAATATATATATTTTTTTTATAAAATAATAAAAGGCCGACTACCTTATGGAATAACTTCACGGCGATTTCTGTAGATAAAAAGGACAGGAAACGGTATTCTTTAATCGAATTCAATTCGAACGTTGGAAAGACTTTGACTAAACACGAGTTCAACGTCTAGAAATGCAATGTCGTCGACGTTAACGAATGAACGAATTGAAATTTAATTTTCTTTTTGGACGGGAACAAAAAAAGTGTGCCCGAAGCGGAAACTGAAAAAAACGAGAATGAAGACAAAACCGAGCTGGTTTCGAAAAACTATCGAAACAGTCGAAAGTGGAAAAAGGAACAAATTTATACAGTCAATATTAATATATATATATATATATATATATATAGAGAGAGACGTAAAAAGTTTATACATTATTTATATACGCGATAATAAAATTATTTTCAAGATTTAAATAATATATTTTTTACAAATTTACCAGTTTATTGTTTAAATAATCAAAAAAATATAAACATTTTCTCCTTATATGTGTATGAAAGTAGCAGAAAATTTATACATTTGCGTAAATACACATACAAACATATATATATATATATATATATATATATATATATATAAGTGGAAAATGGGAGTAACTTTTCCAGTGCGCAAGCCCGTTGGAAAACTTGTTACCAAAACAAAGTTAAGTTAACGAACAGTCGCGCGATTTCATCGTAGCGAAGCGCTCGTTATCGCGAGCTTTTCCGCCGAAAATAAACGGAAAACTCGACCGAAAAGCGCTCGATTTTTCCGCGACATTTCAAACGCGTTATCTTATGATAAAAATAAAAATATGTATTGTGCGTAGTAATATATATCGTTATATCGGCAGTAAGTTCAAATTTATTATACGATTACAGTGATTACGTTTTCATCCATTTTGAAGGGTAAGAATCTATCATTATATATGTATAATAAAATTTAGAAAAGTATTATAAATAATGTTAAGCATTTTTTGCAACTAAATTGAATATCATTCACTTAAAACAAATAAATTACATATAAAAGATTGCATAGAAAATATGAAATATTTGCTAAAATATGGCTATAAATGGCACTAAAATTATGGAACAAATAAAAATCAGAAAGTATATAAAAATATTAATAAAATTTCCAAAATTCAAAATTATAATATTTTAAGTATATCAACGGAGAAAGAAACCTTTGTATCATTTTTTTTTAATTTCAAAAATGAAATATATAGTATATACAATAAATTCGTTCATCAAATTAAATTTTACGATTAATATTAGGGGAAATAAAAAAAATCAACAACTCTTATAAGTATAAAATATTTTATTTGAGTATTACAACGTTGATTGAATTTTAATATTTCTATGAAAAAGTTTCAAATACTAATAATAGTTAATAGACGGTGTGTCTATATTTCTTTCATAATGTTATGAAATAAAATTGGAAATTAAAAATATGTATACAAATGATATTTCAAAATTTTAACTCAAAATATATTTTAGGTGCAATTTTGATTTAGTTCAAGTAATAAAGTAAATAATAAGTTATATACATTTAACAATCAATAAAAATTAAAAATCAATATTTTTATGAGATGTTTCAATTATTAGTTATTGAATAATACGTCACGTTACAAAATGATTAAATGTTAAATATTAATTACGCGTAATGTACAATAATTTGATTTAACATAACCGCAAATACTAAAATGAAACGAAAATCAAACAACAAATTTTGCATTATTATTCCGTTTGAACGTAAGTTAAATCAGATATATAAACAAGCGAATCGGTAAATATCGCTTTTATACATACTTGTGTAATATTAAATTAATGAAAAACGTCATTATAACGTAAACCGAGTACGAACCAGAAAGACAAAAATGAAAACGTACAAAAAGGGTGGAAAGAAAATTAACGGAAAAACTTGTACCGAATGAGCAATATCCACGACGTAGACGACGTAATGAAAAAAAAAAGAGCGAAATGATTAAATAGGTCAAAATGAGAAAACAAAAATAAATATAATAATATAGTGGTAACGTACATTTTTGTGATAAATGTCCAACAAGACATGATGACTATGCGAGATAAATATAATTATATTTCGTGACATTTTCCCGGATATCTTTCCATGCATTTCATATGTCTTTCAAAAGTTCAATTATTGTGCTTTACAATGCGAACTTTTATAAAATATAATAATTTATAAAATATAATAATAATGTAAACTAAACGAATTGAACGTACTTACATTGATTTTATTAATATGAAAAATATAAATGCACGTAAAAATATCATTAAAATTTTATACGACGACGATCATTAAAAATGCACTACGGTTATCGAAAACCATAAAATAAAATAGAATATAAAATTGTAAAAATAAACGTAAATGAATATTTTTTAAAAGCGTCCACTCTCGCATTCAACCACTATGTGCATTTCCATATTATTTAAAAAAATCTATATATATATATATATATATATATATATATATATATATATATATATATATATATATATATATATATATATATATATATATATATATATATATATATATATATATATATATATATATATATATATATATATATATATATATATATATATATATATATATATATATATATATATATATATACATATAATGTATAAAATGGTATGAAGCCATTAATATTATCGTGGTTAATGGAAATAATAAAAAAAACGTAATGCAATACAAAAGTCGAATACTAATTTGACGGAAAAATTTGTCGAATAATACGAACTTTCAACGTTATTATAATATTAAGTAATAATAATGACATATTATTTTAATGATATATACATATATATATATATATATATATATATATATATATATATATATATATATATATTTATACATAAAAAATAAATTTCAATACTAAAATATAAATTGTATGTAAATTAATGTCAATGTTTTATATAAAACGTATTTAATATTGCATTGCTAAATATATATATATATATATATATATATATATATATATATATATATATATATATATATATATATATATATATACACAATTATCCCCCTATTTACGCGATAAATACGTTCTTCATAAACACAGTGTAAATAAAAAAGGCGCAAAAAAAAGCAGAGAACTCATAAAAATTCAAACGATATTTTCATAGAAAAACGTTGTAAAAAAGTAAATAAACGCATACAAATTCAAAATATGACATTAATTTCATATCAAATTTGAAGATGCGTTCCAAAAAAATCACGATTTATCGTATTAAAAAAATATATTTATTTAAAATTACAAAAAGGCACATAATAAATACATCATTGATATTTTTTTAACATATTTTGTTTTATTAAACAACACTTCAATTATATTGAATATATTTCAAAAATCATTTTTCACGAACGCATTAAAATGAAACCGCGTAAATCGGAGAATGGCTGTAAATGAAAATCTAATAGCGTGTACTTTTTTTTTTTATAAATATAGAAAATAGTCACGTTTAACACAAATATATATTATGTTTTAATCTACTTCGTGAACCATATATTTCATGTATAGACTTTTTTCGACATGTTAAAAAAATAAACAGCCACCTGACCGAAAACGTAACCGTTTTCCGTGATTAGTCGGATTAACGACGGTCCAGATCAATCTGGATGATCGTTCACCGTGAGATTGATCGGTAATTGAGAACGGTTCAACAATCGTCAAACTGTGTTTGATATCGACGTTGCACCGTAATACGTCCAAAAGGCCGTCGTCGGCAAGATCTGCTTCATATGTCAAATAAGATTACCCGAAGGAATTCCATCGTCAATGGTCAAATATCACCCATGTAATAAGGTTTTGATGTATGGCTGCTTAATAATTAACGGTACATCTACCTATATATAAATATATATATAGTGAAATTATATAAAAATAATTTAGATTTATTATATGGACAATGTTTCTTTGAGATTGAATCATTGATTCAAAGATCAAACATCAAATACTGTTTGATATTAAAATATAAATAGATTCAATAATTGAGAAATTTATTAAAGAAAATAATGTGACGTTTTCCCATAGAATTGGTTATAAAAAATATATAAACGTTAATTAAATTGTATTATAAGTAATACACTAAAAATCATTAATTAAAAAAAGTAAAATATAATGTAATATATTTTTTAATTAAATTTTAGAAAATTCTGTTGATATTATAGTATGAAAATTGTATAGTTGTATATATATTGTTATATTTTATATATTATTATTATTATTGTGCACTATATTACGTTTTTGGCCTCTTTTTTGTGTTTCGTGACCTTAATTTATTTTTTACGAGTTGGAATCTCAAGTTCAACGTTCAACTTTAAACTTTTTCCCGAAAGAATTAAAATTAATTGTGTTTAAAAGTCAAAATTATAATAAAATAATCGATGCTTAATAGCGGTAGTTTTCTAACTATGTTCAGTTGAATATCAAAAATAATATTTTTGAAAAAATAAAAATCATACTTATAAATATATATATATAAAACATTAACCATAATGTTCAAAGATTGACCAATACACTTTGAATGGACATGAAAATATTTAATTAAAAATTTCGATCGAATTCTATTCCATTAATTACCATATAAATATTGTCAACTGCTCGAATTTCCAGTTGTTCAAACATGTAAAAAAAATGTTTTTGAACGCAAAACGTATTAATTGATTGCTAATATTGAAAACATCATCACGCAGATTGAAATTAATCAAATAAATCCGATATAATTGAATTGTTCTCAAATCGATATATTAATAATAACCGTATAATACACGTGACTATTCCGGTTGCTGTCAATCAAACTATAATTCACGAGATGAAAATGACTGAAAAATTAACATATATTCTACATATTAAATTTCAAATACAAACATTTAATTTTATATTGTATATTTGATAAAATTTCAAGGCGTCACCATACATTTCACTGTTTAAAGAAAACATTAAAAATTCTTCATACTCGTATATATGTATATTAAAAAATAACGTGTCATAGTGCTTTTAAAAACTTCTGAAAAGTTCAAGTATCCCGTAGTTAGTTTTACGTGAAAATGATATTTTATTTATTAAAGATATGCATTTTAGATAGCGGGTAGTCGAAAGACCCAAAACTGTTAATGGATTAATAAATATTCAAAAACACTTAACGCAAAGTATCGACGTTAATAATGTTAAGCTTTTTTTTCCTCTATAATGTCGATGTTTGAAAATGAACTTATTACATAATCGATTATGATTGAGAGTTATCGGAAAAACGTAATGCATAATTTTTGATACTTGAATGTTAATATTATATATATATATATATATATATATATATATATATATATATATATATATATATATATATATATATATCTAATCCATCGCAGGTATTGAAACATTGTCTTTTGACAATTATTCAAAAGATATTAACTTCAAATGATAGATATATCAGGTTTAAATTCATCCGCATTTTAGGTTCACCGCCGTTCATTACGCCTATTACAAGTATAATATAATATATAATAGTATCGAAATGACAGGCTTTTATCAAAGTGAGTAATAAACAACCGGTTGCTTTTATATGTTGAATATTATTCAACTTTATTAATGTTAAATAGTTGTTTTGTAATTTGATTATTGCAGACGTGCAAAATCGTTAAATTTCGGTATAAAATTCTTAATGCGCTATTTACAATTGAAACAAATATACGTATATTTTAATTAGCTGTTAAAAAGATATATATATGTATATAGATTTAACGCAAATATGAGAACAATTATCATTGTCAATATAAGAATATGCTATATTTTGTAATAAAATATATAAGAAGTATAATATTTACAGTTATTTAATATAAAATAAATTAGGCACCATTATAAATATTTATCTATTAGAATATTATATGAATTGTAATATAATGGAATTATCGATTATTAGTATAAACCGTCTATTAGAATTAAAATAAAGAGAACGTGTATTTTGATTTTCGTTTAATTAGACCAATATGGCTGTATTCATGATGGTCCAATAAAGCGAATTCTGCTGCATATTGAAAATATTTAATAAACACATTTGTTTACTTTATATCAGTGTTTCCCAACCTTTTTTAGGCCATGCCCCACCTTAACATTTCTAAAATTTTTATGCCCCCCTATATAATTTTTAACCTTCAAAAATTGTTTTGTTCGTGTCGAGTCCATTTTAAAATTGCCCCCCCTTAACTATCAAATTGCCCCCCTGTGGGGCGTAGGCCCCACGTTGGGAAACACTGCTTTATATAGAGTAAAAAAATATTTTTTTTTAATATATTTATATACACATCTGAATGTTAGGCTTGAAGTATTAGATTATAAACAGAATTTCATAATATAAAATATATTCAATATTAATATAATAATGATAATTTGAAATTTTCAGCGCATCGTTAAAAATGTCGCGAGCGACAAAAACGCGCAAGACTACATCGGCGATAGCGTCGAATGAGCGCGTTCGATGAACGAACCGAAAAAGGGACACAAGTGCGTCGAAAGTGATTATCGTCGATAGTGTTTCACTTTAATTTGTTTATTTTTATCGTTTTTTTTTTTTTTTTTTTGTTTTCGACAACGGTGTGATCGTTGTGCCGTGTTGGCTCCCAAGAGCCCGTTGGGCTGGGCGATGTCGAGTCACCGGGTCGCGTCGGGCACACGCCCCGGTACGCCGGCTCCGCCCGCGCCCCCAACACTGGCCGCAAGGCACGGAGACAGACCGCCGCCTTTCAACATGCTGTTCACCAGGTAAACCGCAACACCGCAGCCGATTAACGTTCATATTGTGCGCTCTGATATGCGCGATTTTATTCATTTTCAACTGATTTATAATCTTTTATTTTTCAAATATATATATATATATATATATATATACAGTCAGTTCTCGACTTACGACGGGGTTTGGTTCCACAACTTTGAACGTAAGTCGAAATGGTCGTAAGTTGAATTTCATACAAAAATAAAAAATATAATATGATAGACATATATGTATATATTATTAAAGCAAATATAATGGCTTTTATTTCTGATTTAAAATTTTTAATTGTTATTATTTTAGTTGGTTAATTAAATAACTACATTCATAAATAAGTATATATATATATATATATATATATATATATATATATATATATATATATATATATATATATATATATATATATATAAGCATTATTCTGGCTTATGGTCGATTATCATCTGAGCTACTGATATTCATTGCTGTCCCTTGAGATTTATCAACGAGTGTAGTAGTAGTGCTTTTTGTTTTTATAAACAAATCCATTTTTGTTTGGACAGTTTGTTTTTTCTTCTCGTTATAAATTTCATCGTAACAGGCAATTGCTCGGTGAATATTGCGTTGTACCTTCAAAAATCTATCGTTGTCTGTCGAATCAATCGTCAAAACCGTGCAAGATTATATTAGATATGTATGTGACGAAAACTATAAAACAAATTGACACATTTTTTAGAAAAAAAATTATGAAATTTTTTCGTCGTAAGTGCGAATGGTCGTAAGTCGAGGTGGTCGTAACTCGAGAACTGACTGTATATATATATATATATATATATATATATATATATATATATATATATATATAAATATATATATATATACACCAATACCTCATTGAGTCGTGGTTATGTTCCAAAAAAAACACAACGCAAAGTGAATTAAGATTTTCTATGGCGAACAATGTAAAGATCGAAGATAGGTTCCGGGGTTACGAAAATACTACTTTAAAAAATAATATAAAATATTGTTGCATACATACGAAAAAAAAACAAAAGAAAACGTATTTAATTAAAACAAAATAAACTATTCAATTAATATATATGAAAAACAAAATTAAAATTAATCACTGTCCGATGAGTACATTACAAGTGTATGTAAAAAAATAATATAACTCTGTCAAATAAATAAATTGGAAAAATATTTATCTTTTTTGTAACTAGAGACAACACGTAAAAATTTATATAAATATATTATTCTCTTTTTTTTTAAAAAAAAAGCACAACACAACATTGCATATATATATATATATATATATATATATATATATATATCGATATTTAATACTTTGAATATTAGTACTGTTTAGTAGTTTTATATATAATATATAAATATATTGGAAAAATTTCTAAACCAAAATAAAAAAAGTTTTCGCTATCATTTCGGATTTTTTTTTTAAAAACAGTCAATTAAAATATATTGATCTACACAATAGTTTTATCGTTCCATGTTTATAGGGATTTAAAATATTAACGTTATGCCAAGATTGTCAAATTTGAATCAAAAATAGTTTCAAAGTTTCAATTATCAATGTAGTTCGATTGCAAAATAATCTCTTTGATCACGTGAAAGAAAAAAATAAAAGTTGATCTGAAAAATGCAAATTTTCCATAAAAAAAAATATTCTATGAAATTCATTTTAAAATCATTTAATAAATATCTTAATTTAATACACTAAAACATAGTTATCGGGAAAATTCGGGGCGACTATGTCGATTTCCGCATTCAAAAAGTTAAGATAAAAATATTATTCTATATTTAAGATGATTTAATTTTACACTTGAAATGTGAAAATTCGTTATGAAGATATTAACATAAATAGCAATCGCCGCTCATCGAGTTTTCGCATTAATCTAAGTGGTGACCAAACGACACCTCTCGAGTGCAAATAGTTAATAGAATCTATATATTAAATATTACAATTTATTTAACATACCTCCTGAAAATGACGGGGCGAATTCGATCGAACCGCTGCGTTGAAAAGAATATGAACCAAATTTTATCTGAAAATAATTAATTAATGATTAATAAACGATTGCTTTAATTGAGAACTAAATTGTAAGAATTTTATTTTATCATTAACAAAAATCAGTTCTTAACAATATTATATTACAAACAATAATAATTCATATTCGATTATATTACCAAAAAAAAAAACGCGACAAGAAAACAGTTTTTCAACTTAAATATGGCAATAAAAATATATAAAAAATAGAAACCAACTCATATTACAAATTTTATTTAGGAAAGAAAAAATAAAAAATAAAATACTCTAAAAATTCTTTATAACTTTAAAAAAATGATGATTAAAAATATAATATATAAGATAAATATTTGCGTATCACCATTTAATTTAAAAACTTGTAAAATCATAAACCGCTTAGAAAATTCAACGTCAAAACTTTGCTGGTGAGCAATTAAGAGTCTATGTCACATAGAAATTTCTTGATTCGGATAATTAGAAAATTCTCATATTCCAGACTATTAGACTTTGAACCCGCATCAACCGAATCGACGTTACCGCACCGCAAAACGAATTTAATTACACGAAATTTACGTTTTACAATTTGAAAAAATATGCATCCAACATATATAATATCCATGGATAGATTAGAAGAAAAATTTAAGTCGAACATTTGGGAAAAACAGTAGTTAGTGGAAAATATGCGTGCTTGCGTGTTTGTCACATTAGTTTAACGACGTCGTATAAACGAAAACAGTGCCTCGAACAATGGGGGAAAACAAAACTTTTCCTCGTCGTGTAAATAAAACTACGGTTAATCGAGGACAAACTGAAATGACAAATACCGAATATATATATATATATATATATATATATATATATATATATATATATATATATGTGTGTATAAATGTGAAAGTGAAAAAAAATCGACTAAAACGAATTAAAAGCGCCTATTTACAAAAACATAATCATTTTACTTTAAATAGCCGATAAAAAATAGATTGATTTTATAAAATATTTTTAATATCCGATTAATATAAAAACGCTCTTAAACATTTCAGTTATGTAAAATTATAGAATTATTATAAAAAAAAATGTTACTTCATAATTGGATGATAATAAATAGATGTTTCAAAATGAAAACGAGTTTCAATTTTGTATGAAAAACTGGGAAAAATCTGTCAATTTTCCGAAAAAAAAGACGATGATATAAATTTTCTATTATAACAATGGCACCGATATTCGGTTACAACATAATGAGAATACGACACTATAAAACAATGCATATTACGGAAATTTTATATAATTTAAATATTTTAAGCATCTAAAATATCAAGTCATCTTTTATAATATCAAAAAAATGTTATATGTTCGTTATTTAATGCTGCAAACATTTTCTTTAATAAAATATTTTGTAAATACTAATAAGGTAATTCATAAATTTAGAAAAAAATACACCAATTGACATTTTCAAAATATATGTAAAAAAAATCTTTTCATATGAAAATGAAAATAAATATTTCGCGTATTTATTAAGATCAACAATAATATAAAAGAAAATAAGGAAAAAAATACACAATAAAAGATCCGTTTTGTACAACGCAAATTTGACGTGATATTTCTATAGATTTATGTCGAATATAAACGACAACATTTCGCGGATCATTTATTGGACCTCGACTCATGCCCCTAAAAATGGAAAATCTTCGGCTTCATAAACTTTTCATCATCGTACTCATCGTTGTTGTCGTCGTCATCCGGGAATTTGGCAATATCTTGGGGGATGCGAATGTTTCGTGAGCTTTTCTCGAACAATTTCTATACTTTTTCCTATTATATTGTACATCAAACTCGACGAGATGCATACTAATTTTCACACAAGTCATTAACGTAAATAAAACTGTTTTTACAACAGACAATTCGTTAACAAAACGCATTTGAAAATTACATTTTTTTTTAAAAAAAAACGACCCTTATTTACATAGTAAACACTTTGCAATAAGTGATATAAAAAATAAATAATTTCATTAAAACATCAATTGTAATAAAATATAATAATAAATATTAATATAATTCTAATAATAATTGAAATCATAGATTTATATTATATAATATTTTGGTATATTTTCGTTTACTTTTTCATAAATATTACAAACTCCATTCTCTTCTAAAGCACATTAAAATTTTAAACATGTGTGTAGAATCTCATATATTCTTTTGAGCTCGACGTTTGATTCATAAAAACATGCATCGCATTCAACCAAAAACTTTGTACATTGCAAAAATAACGAACAACACTTTTAACCTGAGCTCTATCATCTATCAGATGACATAATCCTGAAAATCCCTAGTTTTTACCTTCTGGTGATGTCACTTAAACATATTTTCCACAGAATTTTAATAATAAATTATATAAAATAATTTAATAAATAGAAGTAATAATTTATATTGTTTGACAATTTCATTAATCTTAAATAATAATTATAAAATATATATAAACGTTAGACTAAAAAACAAAATGTTTTTTTTAACTTTTTCAGAGGAAAAAAACGAAAGTAGATTTACATAACAAAACAGCTACAAATAAAGATCACAAAATGCACTCAGAATCAAAGTCGAATCTAAAATAAGAAATAAAAAAAAATCGTCGTAATTCCGTACAAAAGAGAAGCGAGTTACGAATCGCAACGGAAAAAATCAACAAGCTAGCTGAAAATAGTGAAAAGAACCGTGTGGATGACCGGAAAAAAGCTCTAAGTGGTTAAAAGGCGAAAAAGAATGAAAAAAAAAAGAGGAGAAACTTAAATATTCATCGCGAATTACTCGAACTTTTGCGACGCTTCTCAAACGGTGAACCGCTGTATCGGGAGGTGCAAAAGGTCGTTGTGAAATTTTGCATAAAGAAAGGGCGACCGCATTAAAGTCGCGAATGGGAGGGGGGGGAGGGGTTAGTTGTAGTTTATAGTGAATTATTCATGAGTGCACTTTGTGTGCACGCTTCGAAGGCAGGCTCGACAGATCGTCGGGGTTAAGTAAAAGAAAATGCAGATTTGAAACGATGTCGACACATTTACCATATATTCTAATAATGAATGCTTAATTAATAGTATTTAAATTGAATATAAAATATTAAATAATATGAGATTATTTTTTTAAATATAAAAAAAAAACATAATATGCAAACGATAAATAATTCATAACTAAAATACAAGATCTAAATAATTGAGGTACTAACTTATAACACAATGAAATATAGTTTGGACCATAGAAATAACTATGAAACTGAATTTATACCGTTTATAATAAAATAATCAGACTTTGCAGTTAATTCCAAAGACAACTTGCAGTCTTTGTTCTTAATTAAAACAATTTATACACGAACCATGCTTTCTGCATTATAACAACAATATTAATAAACATTACACATATAACGAAAACTCGTTTCACATTCATGACTATACAGTTAAATAGCCGATTGCACAATGGAAAAATTTTCCATTTAATATTATTCTATACTATATTCGCATATTATATATATATATATATATATATATATATATATATATATATATATATATATATATATATATATATATTGTACTTGTGCAATTGCATTTCGAGTTAAGTTAAATCGTAAAAAAATCTAAAGCTCCCGGCGAGATGGTTTCCGATAATAGATCACATAAGGGGAAAATACGAGGATTTTTCCCAGGCGAATATTATCAGCGCCAATAAAATATAACGTAAAACGTGGCATAAAATTTTCTTTAAAAATGATTTATGTCTCGTTTACTCGATACATAAAAATATTAATATCGCGCAGTATTATAAAATGGTACTCGGTACTCATTCCATTCATAATAATAATAATGCATAGGTAAGGACATAATTCTATTTTTAACAGCTGCTACCCTTCGTGCGATACTTATATAAAATTATTGTTTTAAATTTTCATATTTAAATTACGTAGATATAAAGAATCAATATTTAGAATAGAAGAAAAATTTGACGTCATAAAAATATGTATGCTTTATCATTATGTTCTCTTTACAAAAATTTCATTATTAAACATCAAAAACGTCCGTTCTTTCAAATTATTTGTGATCAAATATCAAAATCATTTTATATATATAATAAAAATAATGGTTCAATTATTGATTTAAATTGATACATACAAATAACGTCCATTAGTGATTTTGAAAGCATCGTATTCAAATTTATCTACTATTATATTTTATCTACGTCACATTTTTTTGTAATATTATTAACACGTCTACATTTTGGTTTACGTATTAATTCACTAAGAAAACATTAATAAATTACATTATTAATATTTAACACAGTAAAAGGCTTTTATATTGTATTCGTTACCAATGACTACTAAAATTCGCTGACAATGAATAACTAAGATAATATGTTCATCGACCTAGAAGATCATATATTATAGAACAGACAATACTACACAATATATTACTTAACGATCTAAATATACGGTTAATAAATAAAAAAAAATAATAATGACATACAATAGATTTGTATATATTTCGACTATACTTTTTCACCGTTAAATACGTTGAGCAAAAAAAAAAAAAACGTTTGGTTTAACTAATGGCTCACTTTGGTTGTAGACCGCATTGATTTTGACTTGGTTTTTTCTCCTTGAAACAAAAACCCGGGTTATTTGCATTTCTAAACGAAATGCAATCGAACAAAAAAAAATCGCACAGTTTAACCGTTAAAAAATGCATACATCTATATATTTATTATATACATATATATATATATATATATATAAAGGGGTATCAATAGCGAACAACAGACCGATATGCAAAAAAAACTGCTGTGGAAAAATCGCGATAATCATCGCTCGTGGAAAATATTTCTAGCGGAAAATTGCATTGTATTGTGGAAAAATTTTAAATTTAAGATATAAAATATTTATTTTTCTGTTTCAGTATTATGTTGGGGGGTGTGCTAGCTGTGATGTGTGCAGCATGTTACTGTTGCGGACGAGCAAGTCGTGCAAGAAAACCAAGAGAAAATTCTCATTCCAGCAACATTTTCACGTTATCCGCAGAATGTCCACACAATCATTCCATGGTGAGTAAAATTTTAATATAAATACATAGCATTAATCTTGAAAACAGACAACTGTATATTTACAATGTTTAAAAATTACGTTAAAAAATCGCAATACATAAACAAAATGGTGAAAAAATCGATTTTCGAAAAAAAGCGGAAAAGGGAAATTGTGAGAAAACAATTTTAAGCGCGGCGACGAAGTAGAAAATCTGATGAAGATTTGTCCGTTGTTGCCGCAAAAGAGGAAGTCGAAAGACGGAATAGTCGCTTACGGTAAAATCCGCCGGAACATTTCCAAGAATCTCTCTGCAGACGGTGAGAGAAGAAATTTCGCAAAGGAAGGAAGTTGTTAGTGAGCGAATATGGAAAAGTGGATATAGTATAAGTCAAGGGTCAATCGCATAGGTAATTTCACTGCTGGATATATGCGTTTATACATCGTGAATAATGTGCATTTTATTGCTTTTTAATATGAAATCGACGTGCAAAATGTTAGATTTGTGATTGAAATCATACGAAATAAATTTCCGAATGTATATTAGAATTAGTTCAGTTTCAATCACTGACGGCAATGTGAAATTAGAAACTAAATTCGTCGAAAATAACGCAAATATGCGAAAATAATATATTAAGTTCTCGATAATTGCATCGAAAATTTATAATTAAAATATAATGTAAAACTATAAGATCGATCGATAGCAAATTTAAAATTTTTCATCGCAGAGTAAAAATTAAAAAAAATTCCAGTTACTATAAATTTGAGCTAAAATTCGATTCATACTTTTGTTCCTTAACACAATTTTAAGTAGATAACTTTAACCGTTCACTTCTCACCTTAAAAAAAAATAGAGCACAATCAGCGCTTTCAACAAATAAAGTCTACGATAAAACTAAAAGTTGAAAAACGAAAAGAGAGCGGGTTGAGGCGCGGGTGAGAGGAAGAAAAAAAAACGGATATTTCCTCCCCTATCGAAACCAGTCTCGCCATAACAAAAGAGGATAATAAATCCGGAAATGACGTCATTTTCAACGCCGGTTCGTTGTAAGAGCGGAAACAATGCGACCATTTTCGCGTACCACAATTGGCCAATTTGAAAAGTTCAAAACCGGTGGAAAACGTTCGAATTTCCACCGAACACCATATAAGCTCACTAAAATTTTCCACGTAATATTTCCAATTAAACTATCGTTAAATTACTATTAATAATACAGAAAATCTATTTGATTCCATCAGTATTATTATACAAAAAAAAAAAAATAACCTTTTGTATATACTTTGAAAAATTGTTATTGAAATAAATAAAAATAGAAAAACGGAAGAGGCAGCCAATAAAACATTAGTTCTAGGATTTTTCTTCAAAGTGAAAACCTATTTGTCATAAAAGCTTTAAAATTCTATAAATGGGAATGTTCGGTACTATATATTGGGTATCTAGAAAAGTTCCGGCGATTGTTACGATTGCTAGTAAAAATTATAAATTGCTATGGAATAAAACTCGAAAATAACATCAACAATTTTAAAAAGGATTCAATATAAAAGTATATATTTACATTTTATACCTATTGGAAAAACCATTATTATAAAAAATAAAAATATATTGAAACAAATTGGTTATTGGTCATGACTTATATATGTATACTATTTAAATTAAATTATTTATCTACATCAAAAAAGTAGCTAAAAAAGTATAAGCTTCAAAATTTTAATATTATATGTAGTGAATCTAAGAAATTATTGAATTTTAAGTTTCCAAAGTAAGGATAGTAATTAGTTTGAAGAATAATATATTTTTCAAAAAAAACTTATTCTTATTCAATTTTCGGAATGTAAAATTGGCCACTCTTTTATGATTACCTAATACATTTCCAACTGTGAAATATTAAGAACGACTTGGATGAAAAATCGTCCTTACAAACTATGCTCTGTATAGATGTTAATATAATTGAATAGTTTATCAATTCTTATATAAGAAGAATTATTTTTTCATATTATATATTTTAATATTCAAATTCTTCCAAAATATTTTTCGAATATTCCTAAATTTCTCATAAGTTCGTAAGACTATTCGTATAAGTTCGTCACATAATATGAGAAAATATTATAACATATAAAATAACAAACTTTTCTACACATTCATCAATAACGACGCGTCAAAAAGTAATTGATTTTGAAAAACAAAGAGAAAAGGGATATTACTCGATGGGTTCAAACTGAAAGAAAAAAAATAACGGTTCTAAAATAATGCATATACATAGGATACACCTTTAATGCGATTATAAATCAAAATCAAAAGTACCACCATTTTTTATGCGTACGTAAATGGATGAACAGTTATAAATATATACTAAACACCATAAAAATATAAGACGCCTTTACATATATATATATATATATATATATATATATATATATATATATATATATATATATTCCGAAATCCATCAATCACCAAAAGAGCGTAGGACACTTTAAATATATGCAGGAATAATATATAAAAGTCCATTAGCCGGTGTCCCGTGTTGAACAGGATGCACTGTCGAACAAAGCACGTTGAAAAAATATATATATATATATATAAAAGAAATTTATTGTGCGGATTAATCAATAAAATCCATTAATTTTCTTGATTATGTAAATATTATATAATGAAAAATTGTTGACGTCACCGGTATTAAACGGAAATAACGTTTTACATCCTTTAAGTGGGTCAACGAATATTGACGATGAGCTTCTAGTTTGTAGGGGACAATTTTCATTATTATATTTAAATTAAAATTTGTTTATGGATCAAATTAAATATTAAATAAATAAAGTTAATATATATTTACGGTATATAAAATATATGCATTGCGATTTTTTTTATTAATATTTTATGAGATATTTATTTTGAAACAACAAGTGGAACTTTCATGAAATTCAAATAACACATCTATGCGTTGAGCAAATATGTGTACTTTATTCTAAGCTTCTCTATGAAAAATATATAAAATAAGCGGAGGATGCTATCCGAGCGCTAAGTTTACGTTTTAAAAATATTGACCGTTGAAAGAGTGGCTGGTGATAGTGCTTTAAAATCCAATCGGAATCGCTAGATAAGGGTTGAAAAATATGACGTAGAAAAGATGCCATCTTTTAAAAATAAAACTTCTGCGAAATTTTCCTGTATTTACAGTAGTATAAGAACTTCGCTGAAATCTCGACGGGAACAAGTCGTCACAGACGGTAAAAGTTTTCCACCATCGATACTGTGCATCATAGATTACTTCGACAAGACACAATAAAATATTCAAGAGAATATAGAAAGATAGAAAAAAAACTTGGAAAAATAGGGGATGAAGAGAACGAGTCCAATAGTCGATGGCAATTTCATTTTGCACAACAAAACCATCGTCAAAACACCAACAATAAAGGAATATAAATGGTTCTAAAAATTGAGTTTTATACGTCCAATATATCAATTTATACCAGTTGCAGAACCGAAAATAGCCCGCTAACGTTATATAAGATACATAAATACAACTACTGGAAGCTTTTCTGTGGGTTTGAGCTTCCTTCTGGGTCAAAGTGTGCCATCAAAAGTGTTTATAGAATGCACTTAAACCTTTCTACGTATTTTAACATCGTATAGAATTTCTATACCAGATAAAAATTAATATTTTACATCGAGTATTCCATAAAATTCTGTTACCTTGAAAGGAAAAAAAATGATCGATCAAAAATGTCGCTGCCAAAATATACGGTTGTTCATAAATCTGAAAATAAAAAATTAAAAAAAACGTTAAAAAATAATTTTATACATATTTTTAAATAAATATATATTATTTATACAATAAAAATCACTAAAAATTTGATATATCTTTTTCTTATTTTTTTTTAATCACATCATTTTATCAATGACTAATTTTTAAAATATTAAAAAAAAATATTAAAATAATATTTTATGATACAAAAAAGCTGTATATATCAAATATGCTGTATACATAGTATGAAAATAATACGTCAAATTTATAAATTCATATATCGAAAGACAATATATTACAGGGCCGAACGACGATACCATTATACGAAATAACAAAATTCCGAAACAAACGTCAAATATAAAAAAAAATGATCCACATAACGTCTAGGACACGATTATTTACAACATCCGTTGCAATTCACAAATAAAAAAGTGGCAATCGAATACGTCGTTATTGCTCGAGAATCGAACAATAAAATGCGAATTCCAAACAATAATAATAACTACCCTTATCGCGTTATATATATATATATATATATATATATATATATATATATATATATAATAGAACGTGATGTATTTTATGTTGATATAAGAAATAATAATAATGGTTTTGCATCTGAATTCGAAAATTTCAAAATTCCAGCGTTTATTCCGCAAGGCAAATTAAAGGAAATAAAGCTCGAAAACCGTGCAAAACGAGAGAAGATTTCGTTGAATAATGCAAACGCATACGTTATATACGGTGCTTTTCAATTAAGATAAAACTTCTGTTGCAGATATCTGAACGGCGAAGAAAGAAACGCTCGGATTTATGATTCCCAGCAGATGAGTAATTTTAATTTACCGCGGACGAGTTGTACTTTCTATCTACCTTAGTTCGCCGCCTTTTCGTCTGTTTGTTTGTCCGTTTGTTCATATATATATATATATATATACAATCGTTCTTTTTCGGTTGAAAACCCCTGAAAAAGCCAAACTGGTTCAGTTCGCTCGGTTAGTCTGCGGAGACCACTAAACACCTTCACTTTATTATCTGCCGAAGAACGTAGACGTATTATTGCATGCGCTCGGAAAATAGGAAAGAATTAGACCATCCGTATCCGTACTTATATTTATATATACATCTTTAGAAAATTCGGTTTAAATTTTAATAAATTATCATTATAAAATATTAGATCGATATTTGATAAACGTTCAAAAAAATTCAATCTTATATTTGTATTAAAAGATAGATAATTAAACGGATATATTTCGGTTATTTTCTACAAACATCTAATTAAAATGTATTGCGTAACTAAAAACGGTGACAACACATCAAATTGTTCCTGATGCTCGTCATATTATAATAAGCCGACTAAACTTGTTATAAGTTTTATGAAAGTTGGCACGACATCACTCCGAAGGATTTTAACAGATTAAATAACCTGAAAACTAACGAAAACATTGAAAATGCAAATTTTCTCTTACACTCAGCGTAATAAACGTTTTCAAGATATACGGTAATAACATTAGAGTATAGCGCAGAAATAAAGATGTTTAATCGCGTTTTAAAAGTAGATGTTGGTTATAGCAAATTGTAAATGCCAGGTATGTAAAAAAACAGAGATCGAAATATTTTTTTTTTCATATTTTAAAAATAAAATAAAATCAATATTTCGTGAGAAATATAAATATATGCAAAGTATATAAATATAGGTTTCTCTAAAAAGAATCGTGTATTTGACATAACGTGGGTGAATTTATTTTATTATATATATATATATATATATATATATATATATATATATATATATATATATATATATATACATCGTTTATTGAAAAATACTACTCAAAACAATGTAAAACTTATTAATAATTATGTGATATAACATGTTAACATCAACTGGCAACTGAAAGCATGTTTAGCTACTTCAGAAAATATATATAAAAATGTAATTTTTATTTACGATATTTTTAAAAGAAAAACGAAAAAGTTTTAGTTGGAATCACTAAATTTAAATTTTCAATATTTTTTACGATTGTAACCTTTAAAGCTTTGGATGGATTATGTCATAAATATATGGGAAAAATTCAAACTGTATATGCTATTTAATATACTAGATGCATACCTTTAATTTTTATTTATTCATACTTTATCCAAATATTTTTTTCCTACAGTTTAAAAGTAAAACATTTAAAAACTATAGTCTTTTTTTCATTCATATATGAAATAATAAAGTTTAATTAGATTTCAGATTTTAAATTCCACAATAAAACATACGCCTAGCGTTGTTATATTTTTGGCGTGCCCGTTTATAGTTTCACTAAAAGACAATAGGTATTTTTAGATGTTAAATATATAATGATAAATTTAAATATATATATATATATATATATATATATATATATATATATATATATATATATATATATATATATATATATATATATCCTAGATATGTATATCGTCAAAAATAATCGATTTTTTAAATATTTTCATCGCATATTAATATTTATACCTTTATATCAAAATAGATATGAATAAAATTATGCGCGGATTATTCGAGCTCTAATGGCGCGGAAACGAAACGATATTTTTCGAAAAACTTCTTATAGATTAACAGATGATATTTATTTTCATAGTCGAAGTTTTGAACGAAATATTTGTAATATATATATATATATATGTGTGTGTGTGTGTTTTTTTTTTTCATGGAATATAGAGATGTGAAAGTATGCGAAACAGCGGAACCGGAAACGAATGCGTCCCGCGGCGAAGACGGTTTCGGCTCGACAAGCCTTTAGATGATAGCAATTCACTTTTAAAGGCTTTCGCGCATTTGCAAGACGAAAGGGGAAAACGAGCGGAAAAACATTTCCCTGCCACGCGACGACTCCGCAGATTAAAGGTTAAATTTGACGCGTCGATCGTCCGACCTATCTTAGTAAACTAACACGATAACGTCTTCAAATAGAACCGGATATTTTTGGATTTTAAGTCGACTAGAAAAAGAGTATACGACGTGACCTTTTGCAACTTTACGACTTGACATAATAATTATGGTGAGACATAAAACAATAATAAAAAGTTCGTTAAATTGTGAATATTCAAAATTTAAATATCCGATGTGAGATTGAATAATTGAAAATAAAACTTAATTTTAATCAGAAATTTATATTTAAAAACTATATATTTTTTATCAAATATAACAAAAAAAAATATTTTAAAAACTAATATTTTATATTTTATAATCAGACTATAATTTAGAATAATTTGATGGTTAAAATTAATCATTTTTCATTAGAAGAACTTTCTCAAAAATCTCTCAAAATACTAAACACACAAAGCAATCTCAAAAATAATTAGACAGTCTAATTAACAATAAAAAAAATCGTTTTTTAATCCAGAAAATTATATAATTTAAAATTACGCAGAAAAAAATGTTAATCAGATTTCTGGGATGAATATTTTTTACGTATATATTTTAACTTATGAAATATTTTGTCGATCTTTGAGAAAATGCGCAACAAAAACTATTAAGAAAAGCGTCAATCACTTAACTGATGAGGGTTTCGTTAGCAGTGCTTTCGAAAAGTGGGCGAATTTTTCAAGACAAAAAAAAATAAATATACTGACTCTGGCATAACGTCTTTCTAATACAGAATAAAATCAGATAATTGCAATGTAAATACATATATTGATTATATTAATAATATTCTATGTTTTTCAGATTATTTATAAAATAAATATATAAATTATATAATCAAATATTCGATAGATATATATAAAGCATTTACGATAAAAATATATCGGAGAAAAAAGAGTAAATATTATATGATAATATTTTCTTCAATTTCTACGTATAGTAAATACGTAAACGGTCTACGTAGTAACATACAGCAATGTATAAAACAAATTTTATAAATCTTGAAAGAAACGATTTATTTTATATTGGTAATGTTGTTGATTTTTATATAGAATAATATTAAATTATTATAAAACGTAATTTATAAAATATACTAAATTGAGTTATTAGTACGGTAGCTTTTTTGAAGCTTACAAGTCGTTAACTCTATATAAAACCTTTAGATAAGCTTGAACACTCTCAGTCTAGTCAGTTTGCACGTATGCAAGCAAAATTAACTATAAAGCAAAATGATATATAAATTTGGAAGATAAAAATATATTTTAGCACTCTTAATAGTATATATATGTGGTATATATATATCAATAAATCATATATCAATCTATAAATAAAAATAAGAAATAAAAGTAGAATATAGTGACTAACTTTTTCATACGAAATGTCACAAGCAGTAAGTTCGTCACAAAGAAAGTGCGTGTTCGGCAAACTGTCATCGAAGGATGGAAACGGGATTAAAAGGATGACCGGGTATTTTCGGCGGTGCTTTACTATTCGATATATCCCGTTTTGTATTATGGCGTCGTATAGTTGAAACGAAGCTTTTCGTACTCTATTTATTCGAGCAAGTCACGCGAGTACCGAAAAAAAAAACCTTTGTCCTCCCAGGTCCTGAATATGTAATTACATTCATTAAGTTCATACACCGTTTCAGAAAGCGAAAATACACACACACACACACACACACACATATATATATATATATATATATATATATATATATATATATATATATATATATATACATTATATAGGATCAGTTTTGTAATTAATTATGTCGGTTTTATGTTCGAATGCGAACGAATGGAACGCCTAGTGGTATGTCGACACGAAAATATCACTACTTATACTGACTCTAAATACAGTGTGTACCACAAAAAGATGAACACGTATCGCGTATATAAGGGATATGCTATCGTTTATTTAAAAACGGTTTTATTTTTATCCCAAACGCAATTTATTCCGTTGAATAATAATACTTTAAATTAAAAATATTACCAAATATTTAATAAATTTATACACCTTCAAAGTTTTGTACATATATTTCGACACAATTTCTATAGATATGCGCATAAAACATATGTGTATGTGTGCGTGCATATGTAATATATTAAGTAAACGTTTTGTATATTAAAATTAAGCTTTTTCATCGTGTATTTAGAAATTAATGAAACATATTCCATTGAAAATTTTCATTTATTCACAATAATAGTTGAGGTTTTGTGGTTAATTTATACTGACTAAATCTATTATAAATTTATGTTACAAAGGTGTCATTAAAGTTAATAAAACATTAAATTAGCTATTCAGTATACCCTTTGAATACTAATAAATGTATATAACTATTATTTGTAATATATATATATATATATATATATATATATATATATATATATATATAATTCTTCTGATTGCATATAAGAAATATGCATTGATGTAGATAAATATATAACAACAATCATAATCCACTTCTTGACTACCTTTCATTTACAACCCCTTAAATATCGTATATATCGTTATAAATGGGAAATAAATAACAAAGTTGTTTTCCTAACAAAGGCGTAAAATTAACAATATAATTTATACACTATTATTTATATCATCGTCCAATAAAAACATCAATTGTACAAAAAGATGAAACGTAAATTATTAATATTCTACTGTATCAGTATTTTACAAATACTAATATTAAAGGCGGAAATGGATTTTACGTTTTAAAATTTTAATTAAAATGAAAATCTGATACAATTTATTTTTACAGTAAACAGTACTTAAATATAAACAAATAAGTAGTATAATTAAGAAAAAATTTTTTAATGAAATTAGTTATATATCATATATTAATATTACATAATTAAATTACAAATTCAGTTTTTAATTTTTTAAAGAATAAATCTTTGCTTATGCTGTATAATAATTCATACTATTTTTATTTCGTACAAATTCTTAATAATGGAAAGAAGTATTCCATAATTTCACATCAATATTTATAGAATTCATATTATTGTATCGATAAAACTTAACGATTCTTTCTATTTCGGTTTAATTCCAATATATATTACGCAAAGAAAGATATCGATTATATATAGAAAGGTGAAAGGTGTTTAATAACATGCTATTATTACGCAATATATAATATTGATAAGATAATACATAAATTTTGTCAGTAAACACTAAACTGATTCTCATTTTAATTAATATATTAAAATCAACAAATTTAAGTTATATATAAAAAATAACCAAAACAAGCTCTTCAAATTATATATATATATATATATATATATATATATATATATATATATATATATTTATATATATATATATATATATATATATATATATATATATAAGAATTTAGACATAAAAATAAAAGCCTTATATAAGAAGAAAGGTCGATGTTCGTTCTTGGACTCCGGATGACAACATTAACCGTAATATAATGGAGAACATAAAACACTTTCATTACATTTCGTATAAACATGGAAATATATTGGAAAATATCTAAATATATACAGCATCCACGTGGTATCAATAAAATATCAATAAAAAAATTAACTTTTTTGCATTAAAAAATATAGAAGAAGTTTTCAGCTGTAAAATAATTAAGAATACAACGAATAAAATACTAATATATATATTGAAATTCGATTACTTTTATAGTTAAATATTGAAAATTTTATATCCGTATTTTATTATCATAAAGTTCAAAGTCAAAAAAATATTATAGAAGAATGCATAATATAAACTTTTTCCGTTTCAATTCCATTCATCTATCGAACGAAATACATCATAGAAAATGTATATTATTATTATTTTTTTCAGGAACTCATAGCAAAAAAAAAATAGTAAATCATTCGAGCAGATCCGAGTATGTTTTGAAAATATATCAAGTGTTCTTATAATAGCATGTAAACTCGTATTCATCCGTTAACGTTTATTCATTCATATGATATAATATAATATAGAAATGTTCGTCATTAAAAAAAACAACAACAATCGAAAGCTGAACGAAGCGGTAGACTGAAAAAGTATCATTAGACGGTCGGATTTAATGAATTGCAATACGATCTTGTACAATACAATATATATATATATATATATATATATATATATATATATATATATATATATTTATGTGTGGGTATGTGTTTGTGTGTATGAAATAATCAAGTATGGCATAGGAAAAACGATGAAAACCCTTTCTAATTACAACGAGTAATGATAGTCAAAGTTTGCATGTCATGTATATTTATATTTTTAAGCATACATTTACATTAAAAAAATATAAAAATTTACAATATTATAAAAATTAAATATACATAATTTGTAGTATATAGAGGTTTTGTATATATTAATATAAATTGAAAAATTATAGACATTAGAATTATTAAGTTATAAAAACAAATAATTTTATATGTGATATAAAAATTTAGATTTTTTTTATTTTGTTCCAGCTTTCAGACCAGACGAACGAAGGACAGATAGGATGGAGACGGCCTCCGACTCCGGGACCACCTCCGGCATACGACTCCGTAGTGAGCTCCACAGATAAATTAAGACGATTCGGCGATTACGACGAGGAATGCGTGGAGGAAGCCGAAAAATTCGAAAGATACATCCTGGAAGGTTCGACAGGTCCCGAGGAATTGCGCGACATAATCATATCGTGCGACGAAAACAGGGAACCGATAGAAATATTGAACTATTGCAGCATAGCCAGGGGTCGTATGGATCGTTTCGACGTCGATATTTGCTCTGACAATGATGAAAACGAGGAAAACGACATTAGCGGAAATTGGATCAACGACGATATGGACAGTGGAAAATTGCAGAGTTACGTCGACGGATCGAAATTCGCGACCGAAGAAAGCGAAAACTTCGAAAGTGTCGCTACATCCGAAAATGACGATTACTATAACGATATTGAAGGTCAATCTGAACATTCAGCCGGAAGCTTTACTGAGGTATATCATTTTAATTATTATAGTACAAAATTAGTTACAATCTGTACAGATCCATAATGCAAAAATTTTCTCCCCTCATATATTATGTATTAAATATTAATATAGCATTTTATTGATATTCATATAATAGTGTGGCTTTACTATTTTACTAAAAAAAAATTAAACTTTTTATTTATAAAATAGGACTTCCAAACAGACTATTTCATGTATTATATAAAATAAAAAAAATAATTTAAATAAAAATTAATCGCTACTAAAATGAAAAATATACCATTGATTGATAGTAGACTAATAACAAAAATCTTTTATAAACGTAAATCGTCTCTATTTTTCGAAATAACTTATCTCGATATAAAGTTTACAGACCCCTGATTTATAGCAACAATAGACGAGTGCCACTCAAATACATTAACGATGGATTAAAAGACCGAACAGTCATAAAAAGAGAAAAGATTCGTGTAAGCATTCTGAACAGTGTAAGCGTCTTCAGACCGTTTATGACGAACAACTACTACATGAAACTTTCAAAAAAAAAGAAAAAGAAAAGAAAAAGAAGAAAATAAAAACCACAAAGATAAACTCGCTAATAAAAAATACACTATGAACAAAAAATTTTAATTTGTCAATAAATATAAATATAAATTAAAATAATAATAATAACACGATGTGACGTATATAACTAATTTTCCAACGGTACAAATTTTCATATGTATGAAAAGTGTATTCTTTTTCGTCTCGATTTTCTAAAAGAAATCGGCCACCCTCGATATGAATACAAATATAGAAAATCTCGTACGACCCTCACAAAAGGGAACAAGAACAACCTTTTTCTCGTACGAATAGAGAGAAAAAAAAATAGGAAGACTTCACTTCTTTTGATACATGAAGTTCTCCATTGAATCGACTCTCAATAAATTTTACACTTTTCTTGAGAACCCTTCTGACAAAGCCAATCAACTTATACGAGCGTCTACAAAAAGGCCAACATCTCATATTCGTATAACCTTAAAGCATACGCATTTATACGCGTATAATATATTATATATTCATTGAATATTGAAGTAATCAAAGACAATCTCTTTATTAATACTATAATATTTATTATATTTATGTGTTGTTTCAGTCACAATCGATGCCGATTCAGAAGAAAAAAGTCGGAATCTTAAAAACGAGATGCGAACCGGCATCGGTATCAATTCTAAACGAAGATCTAGACGACGCTTTACCGTCTTATGAAGCAGCGATATGTATAGCTAAAACTAAGTTATTTAAATAAAATTATATTTAATTCAACTTATGCCGCGTCACCAAATGAAATTATGTTAATAAAGACTTGATCTCATACATGTATAATATGAATATTTTAATAAATATAAGTATTTTTTTTAGGATTAAGTCAAAATGACACCAATACTCTTTTTTTAGAATACATCATAAATATGATGAATGTTACACTAGATAGAATGCTATTATTGTACTGAATTCATACACATTTTTTGTTAAATCCAAAAATAAGCTCTCCTAAACTCTTTCAGTTCTGTCGTCTGCCATTGCATATGAAATACATAATAATATTAACGATAAATCGTATTAGAATAAATATTAAATTAAATTAAGGCCTTAACTTATAATTGAAAATGGGTACTTTATATTATTGCAAATCCATATATAGATAGCTTATTTTTGGAATCAAATTATATTATAATTTTATAAATTTAACACGCACACCAAAGCAAAGCTTATGATATGAATATTTATATATTTCGCAAATAGATAAATAACACTTTCGGTGTGGAAAAAAATTCATTTAAATTATTTTGTAATAAATCAAACATCATTTTGTGACAATATCTAAGGTGGGAATTTAAGATTTCAAAATAAAATGTTTCGTATAAATCTTATATAGTATCTTTTCCCATTTTCCTACATTCTAACCACATTTTTTTCACCCACCTGATAGTCACTCTGTGATCTTTCTCGATGATAAACGTTAATCTCAATATATAAATAAATGTTTTTAAAATTATTATATATTTTGTGATTCAAAAATCGATTTAAGATATTAAGTATTATTACAGGAGCATATCTTGCATGAAAAAATACGAAATTCTAAATAAATATAATGAAAATTGTCGATTAAGAAGTAAAAAAAGAAATAACATAATATTGTAAATGCTTTGAATATGAAGTGACATAATATCCGAATCTTATTTGTTATAAATAAATACCCGAAAATAAATAAAATGTTAGTCAATTTAGAAAACAAACTTAATTGAATAATAAAGTGAGGAATTGATTGTTCGTCATATGCACGATTTTAGTATACATATGTAATTGTATGTATATAGTTTTTTATGTCAATAAAATGAATGAATATAACAAAAAAAACGTTTTTACTACATACAAAACATTTATTTTTATTATTTAAAGTTAGAGATTTAATCGTAATGACATGAATACAAAAAAATTCATTGATTTTTTGTAAGTATTTTTATGATCCTATTTTTTCCTTCTTAAATCGCAAAAATACACTGTATAAGAAATTTCAAATAAAATTTATTTTTTTTAATAAACTAAATCCTCAACGATAAAAAAATGATATATTAATTTTGAAAACGAATTCATCTTAATAATAAATCATAGTAAATATGTATACAATTATAAAACAAAAATGTGAGAATTAAAAAAAAACATTAATACATCTTTTAATAAGTCTCTAATATATTTCAAAAAAATATTTTTTTTAGGAAATTTGATTTAATTCATCAATATATGCTAATAGAAAATAATCATAAAATAAACAGCTAAATATATAAAAAATAAAAATCTAATTTTCTTCGTATCTTCTTCATCGTCTAATAAGATCTATTGAGACATTACTTAAATTTCATATTCAAATAAAAAAATACAAATAATATAACAAAATATGAGTATATATAAGTCCATTAAACTGTTACATAACATAATTTATACGATACTAAATGGTGAGTAAAATATTCTGATAGATTACCGTTAAATAAAAATCAACAAGTATATCCTGTTATTATTGAACCATCATTTCCGAACAGTATATACTACATATACATATATAAAATTAAACTCTCCATTTTCAGGAATTATCTTTTTCGCAAATTTTTTTTTCAATTTCGTTATCCGATTCTGACTGATTTTTTTTATATTGCCAATTTATCATTGTCCTTTGAGAGGACACAACCGGTCGGCAATTTCGACAATAGTCGATCCACGCTCTGTCGACATCCATTTTCGCATACTTCAAAGTCACTATTGGCATTCTTAAGCGACATAAATGGAATTTTCCAGTACGCATTTCGAATGTTTCACTTTTTCCCTACCTCGTGCAATGGCGTAAATACAAAGTGGAAAATATTTTTCCGAGGTTCGAGTGCTCGAAAAGTGTTGACCGATGGTCATCGCTGGAAATTAAACTTTTTTTTTTCAATACGAAACGACGTAAAAATAGCGACCTATAAATATCAACAATATACAATAATAAAAAACAACATTTAATAATAATACAGTAGTAACCGCTTAATGGTTATCATTAGAATCAAAATGAAAATTACCAAAGCATATTGGATCGGCTGTATATAATGGTAGTCCAATTAAGCGGCTTCTACTATATATTTTTTATATTGATTATGAAAAAAGGTTCATCACTGATAAATATTAATATGGCATCGAAATGACATTGCTTAACTGAAGTAAACCTATGATAAATTTCTCGACACACGAGTTATTGTGGTGTGTACAATCTGCAAACTTCGTTAAGGAAATACCATAAATTTCAGCTCACATGCCGTTATGGAATTCAACACATTCACTAAGAAGACGTGTATATATTTATAAATATATGTGTAAAATTTGTAAAAGTGTGCTGTTGTCGATATTTTCAGTTATCCGTCTTCGAAATTCTAGTGGAAAAGTCGAGACGAAAGCTTTCACGCGACTGATATTCGGAATATTTACGTGAAAATTCTTAACGCGATTTATATCTAGTAAATAGTTAATGGACGATTTAAACAACCACATAAATTAAAATATTATCAAAATGCGCATCTTGGTGATACATCTAAAACCATAAAAATTCCAAATATATTAATATTATAAACAAATATGTTAATATTTATTTTTTATATACTGCAACATATTCAGTGAATTTATATATTACGATATTAAATTAGGATAAAATTGATCATCATTTTTATCATGTAATTAAAATTAAATTAAATTAACAATTTTAATCGCTAAAGAAACCGTATAAACACTATTTAATTTTGACGTCACGTAGTAAATGCATTGAAAATAATATAACATAAGTATTAAAAAGACTTAGATCAGATATTTATTTATTTGTATTCAGGTTTCGTATATAAGAAAAACTTTGTTAGCCTCTCACGTCAAAACAAATGAAAAATTACTGACTTCGCTTAATAAAAGTTGGCCAAAAACGAATGAGAACTGAACCACAGACGAAAGATCCAAAAATGAAATTAAAAAAGTAGAAAATATACATACGTATACATATATTTGTAAACAAAAAAAAAATAGGAAAGAATACGACGTCACTACATATTTAAAAATGTTTATTCGGCAAGTTAAATTCGTTTCTATAAACGAAATTTCTTCCGAAAATAATACAAGTTTTTATTACAATATCGTGAAAATAAAAGAAATGTACGGTTTATATTATTTTCTCTCTTTTATATACAAAAAAAAAATAGTGATTTCCTTCACGGAAAATTTTCCAACTTTTACTCGAAACCTCGATTATCGAACGTCGTAAGTTTTCTTTTCCTCCGGTCATCTCAAAACAACAAAAGTCAACCAACTCTTGATATGGTATTTTTTGTCAATAAATAATATTATATATAAGATTGATGTTTAAATGAAAAACGATTCAATATATCAACGTATATAAATAATAAGAAATAAAAAAAAATCTATTAATTTCGAAAATATTATAAAATCATTTAATTTAAGAAAAATATATAAAAATTACATTCTTCAAGTGCAAAATAATACAAAAACACTTTAAGAACAAAATGAATTCACCGATGCGAAAGATTAAAAGTGTCCTGAGAGAACACGGCACGCGCTCAGTGACAAGGGTAAAAACAAATAAATAAATACCCAGAAAGGGGAAGAAAGTTAATAAATACCGTCACAGCCTCAAAATGTCGACGAAAACATTCGTGAGAGTTCCGCAAAACTTCTAATCAATCGCCGAAATGACAAGACGTCAACGATTCATTGGAAATAAAGTGAAATGAAATCAACACAACATTCAAGTCACGAAGACGACACCAACAAATAATGAAAGCATTCGTAGGCGCATCGAACACGATGTAACATCTTCCATATCCTGGTATTCCATCCGTATGATTACATTTGGAGACAGCGAGAAAAAAAAGCAACTTGAAAAAAATGGAAAATAATATACAAATCCTAAATAATGCACGAATCAATCACAATATCAAAGAAAAAAAATCACAATCGTAATATAGATGTGAAATATCCATTGTTGGCGGAAAAAAAAGTTAGATCCTAACTAAAAAAAAGTTAGATCCTACTCTTCTTAGAGTGCCACAGTAAATAAAATTAGAAAATGAGAATAAAAGACTACCCTTTTAGGTCAGTCGGCGGTCTATTCTATTTAAGAGTTATAAAACGACAGATATTGAGTGCATAAATATCAACTGAACTCATTTAAAATGTGTAAATTATTATTTTTTTTTTTTTTTTGGTAAACGATAATAAGAATCGGTATATTTTATTGTAATATAAGTCAATTAGTATCGGTGTTTCGATGTTGGAAGTTTCAGTCGTAACGTGTGTATTACAAGATATGTGAAAGCCTGTTTCGTTGAACTTTTCCAATCTAATTTAAATTTAACGGAAAACTTTCATACGCACATTTATATTTGTCACTATATAATGAATGTGTGAATCTATAAATTTAATTTTCTTTACGGAAAAATTCGTTTATGGAAGAAATTTACATATATATATATATATAATAAATTTATTAATGTTATATTTGGAATATTAATTGAATGCAAAAATAGCATATATAAACTATCAAAATTTATTATACGATATGAAATCTAATCAATCATAATAATGATATATGACAAATGTATCAGATATATATGTAACGCAAAATGAATACGCGTCATTTGCACAATTATACGAAAATTTTGCAATCTGAAAAAACGAAAATAATGTGCACAAAGAAAATCATTTTACCTTTGTCATTTTCTTTCGTTTTTTTTTTCTACTTTATTTTGAAGATGTGCGAACTTTGAAATATTATGTTTTATCTGGATGCATTTGCTACGTGTCGCCCGAGTTCGCCAACTATGCATTTCGCATCGGCGACATTCTATCACGACTATTTATCACGAATGCTTTCACTATACGAGCCGTTTGATCACCGTCGAATGATGCTTCGAAATCCAATAAATTTTTCCAATAACATCGCGTCGCATCATCGTCTTCGGCAAGTTGGGAATTTTTTTTTTTTTTAAGTAAACCGGAAAATATAAAACGAACATGCCGACTGTGAACATTTTGCACTTACGACTGACTTTGAGATATCAAATTCAAAAATGCAGTCTGATTTATATAATATTATATACATAAATCAATGAGAATTTCAGCAATACATCATATTGAAAGAAAAATCGATTGTTTCGTTTCTAAATAAATAATATAATCTAAAATAAATGTTTATAAAGGAAAATTAAGACATTTATGAATTTTTTAACGATATCCACTCGGGAAAGAGTAACCGTTGAATCTATTAGAGACGTGTCTCTCAAATGTCGCATTAAGTTGAATGCAACGAGCGTTGCGAGTTTGCGTCCGTGCAAAGTGATATACGAGCATAATGTTATCACTTTGATGGTTATAAAAATTAAAAACGCGATAATATCAAATGATATTATATTTCATTATGAAAATAATATTTTGAAAAAAAAAACATAAATTCATTATATGATAAAACTATTCGTCTGTTTGTTATGATATCATATTTGAATATTATTTATTTCATTTCTAAATTGTAGATAAATTAATTATTATAATAATATATTGTAAAATATATTATTAACCAAGAAATCAAATGATGCAAATGAGTTCAATTTACAACGATCGATAAAAGCTAATTTTATATGCAAATGCAGAAACTTTGTCGTACTACTACGTTACTCAATTGAAAAACAACGTAATCGACACAATATATATATATATATATATATATATATATATATATATATATATATTATATAATAAAATCACAAGAATATTTTTTAAAAATAATTAGAGGATAAATTTATAATTTATCTTATAAAATCGAAGGAAATTAATATAAAATTATGTTTATATAAATAATAAAATATCATGTTTATATGAGTTCGATTTTAAATATATAAAAGGAAAACGTAATTAAATTGCATCGAACGAAGCAAAAAAAAGTTTTTTTTTATTTTTAATTTACTTAAAAACCTGCATTTTTATTTAGCACCGATTTTTTATAGGAAACCCATTCGAAATTCCTATATGAAAAACGAACGATTGACACGCGAAACTCGATGCGAACGAATTGAAAAATCTCGAGAACGACGAAATTTCAGTACATAAACCGCAGCATTTCAGATTTTCAGCTGAATTATATTGATTAAAATAATGCAAACACGAAAACGCTATGACGTCACGGGACGATGACGTCAAATGCAAGAGAGAAGGATGCGCTTTCGGTGCGACGACGTGCAAAACTTTACCATGTAGAAAAATAAATAACAACCCCATATAAAAATATTTACAATTTATTTATTAAATGCACAGAATTTGCTTTTAGAAAACGTATGTTTTATGAATATATATATATATATATATATATATATATATATATATATATATATATATATATATATATATAATACAAAAAAAATATTCATTCGTCTTAAATTTATTTAAAATAATTCAGATAAATAATTAATACAAAATAAAAAATATATATTTAGTTTATGTAGTAATTTCGGTTATTGTGTCGTAAATTTAGTTTCTCGTACGTCACGTGCACGTGGAATTTTACGTGAAAGAACCGTTATTCGCGTAAAACTCGCGAACAATACGTAAGTGCATAAGATTTTCAACATTGCATTACTTATAAGTAATCCAATTTTATAAGAAAGAACGTACGGGTTATTGTTCGTGTAAAATGAATATCGTTACAACGGCAAGCGAGACCGATGTACGAAATTCGCGCACATAGTTTATTTATATATTATTCAATTTAAAAATTGCAGTGTGAACAATATAAATCAGTATATCGACGATCGTTATTTCACTTTTTTTTCTATGCGATTTTAAGTTAATTAATATTTATAATTTATAAAAATAACCGAGTGAATATATAATAATTTGAATTTTTATACATTAATATAAGAAAAACAAATCCGAAAAACATATATTAATTTAATAAATTTAAATTATATGATAGAATTTGAATTATTAAATAATTTATTCTATATTATATAACCAACATTTTTTTAATAAATATATATATATATATATATATATATATATATATATATATATATATATATATTATAAAACTATAAATAAATATAATAAAAAAACATCAGGATTAGACAGTATTATAATATCGTAATTGAAATCATGTATATTTCGTGAATTTGTTGTAGAAAACTTTGTAGTTTGATATATATATATATATATATATATATATATATATATATATATATATATATATATATAACCAAGTTGATTACAAGTTGATTGACTGCAACGTTAGATATGTCATTAATTTAGCGATCGAAAATTTAATTTGTTTGTCAAAAAGCGTGTTTATATATCGCTAAACTACTCGCTATACGGATTAATTTGTAATAAACAACGCATAAGTTTACTTCATATTTGTATTATCTAATCAAATAAATATATGCAGTAATATATTAAATGAAGTATGTATAATAATATAAATATTACATTATTATTCATATGATAATTTATTGAAATATTTTTTAACAAATAAAATAATTATAAATAAAAAGGGATCATAAGAAAGGAAATTTGCACGTTTTAAGCCACAGAAAATTATGAAAACTAAAATATTTTATGGTAAATCGGGTGAATTTTCCGAACATAATAGTTTAAATTTTCACCAAAGAATGTCGCTAAAAACATCTACGTTATTATATAATTAAAAAAAATAAATACAATTATAATAATTTACAAATCGTTTAAATAAAATAAATATATATTTATATTGAATTAATTTAATTATAAAACAAAAAATAGTATAAATTATTACAAAATAAAGTTTTTTACCTATAAAATGCAGGTAATTTTGATTCGTCTGAAAATAAAAGAAAAAAAATATATAAATAATATGTAAAAGAATAAAATAATTTTAATTAAATTAAAAACAAAATTATAGATGGCACACATAGGGAAATGAGTAATATAGAAAAGATATAATTTTAAAAATAACATACAGATGTCTCTATATTAACTGAAATATTCTTAGAAAATAAACACAAATTCTAATCAACAAACAATTTGGAACACTTCTAACTTCGATATGTAGAAAAAACATATTGATAAAACAATTAATAGATAAGAATTAATAATACATAAAACAATATATAATACTACTGTTTAATACATAATATATATATATATATATATATATATATATATATATATATATATATATATATATATATATATATATATTACATTTATGCCTATGTGACAAATAAACTATTGTACATTAGTATACAATGTAAAGAATCAAAAGAAAAGTCATTATCTATTGTGCACGACATAAAATTCGGGAAAAAAGAGATTAGTTCGAAAGTATTTAACGAAACGGTTCGCCGGAATTATATCTCACAACATTAATCTTTGGGTTAATGGATCGGAAGTTGGTTTTAACCCTTCACTTTCTTCGTGGCACGTAAATATTATTCTTAAAGTTCTGCGGTGAGGATTACATAGCGTAGACTTCGCCTAGAATTTTCCGCATCGCCGTTTAACACGGGAAAATCGACAGATTTCGAAAAACCGCAAAATTTCACTATAAACATCGGTGTTAATTTGTGTTTTTTTTTTCAACAGATAAAAACATTCGTAAATAATAGTATAAAAATATTATAAAATTTATTAAAAATCGCAAGGGGAAAAACGATAATGATATTTATAAATAAAACTCGGTTAAAATGCCTCGGTGAAAATTCTCGAAGTAAAATGTTTACGAATAAACCCCGTTAAATATTCATAATCGGCGAGGTTGAAAATGTTACGATTGTTATTTCTATGCATTATAACGAATTTGAATAAACGTTTTTAAATATTAAATAATATTAAACGAATATTTTCACAGCGAAAAAAAGATTGAAAACTCATAAATTAACAGTGCCTACCTGCATTATAATAATGAATTTTCACGGTTCATATTTATGAATATTATATTACAACGTACATTTGAAATGTAACGTTAATAAAATAACTGTACGTATTATATATATAACGTATATATTAAATGTATAAGATAATTCATCATTTTATTATAAGGAAAAATTAACTATGTAACATCATTATTAATCACATAATATATTACATTTTGATATATAAATATTTGAGAAATGTAACTTTCTGTTTCAAATTAAAACAGAAAGTCAATATTATTAAACAAATAGTAGTCGCGTATTTTTGCCTTCCGAAAAACAGAATAAATAAAATAAATACTAGTTAATCTAATTAACAATGTAAATATAAACCAAACAATAAATAATTTGAAATTAACCAGAGCATAATACATATTAAAATGTAATACATTTTTTGTTTATTTTGATTAATTTTCAATATTCCACTCAGTCGTTCTCAAAATAAATGTTCAAGAAACCGAAAGGTTAAAACTGTTACAGTAATTCAAACTACGACATAATAAAATCGAATTTATAGTTCGATTGATTGAAATAATATAATATGATATAGAACAAAATTGAATATAAATGATTATTTATCAATCTTTATTACATAAAATATATTTCGATTACTTAAATTATGTACATATATTTTATAAATAACGTAAACGAAGACGCAAATCAATCTAAATAACATATATTATATATTTTACAGCCAAAAATGATTAAATTATATTTTAAATAAATCAATATTTAGATTAATTCTAAAAAAAAACACTGAATATTAAACGGTAGCTAAATTTGAACGATAATCAAAATGTTCATGTTTAAAACATGAGATATAATTTACATTATAAAAAAGACTCATCATCGCATAAAATTCGGCAATAATATATATATATATAATGTTTATCAGTAAAAAATAAATAATTGTTATTTTTCCTTTTATAAAATTGAATTAAACAATTGACCCCATTGACAAAATGGCGTTGTATTCCTTATATGTGTTTCTTATAATGCGCAAACCTCTTTAGAAACTCACCGGAAAATGCTGAGAGCGAACATGTTCTTGAATAATTCATTGGATTTATTTACTTTTTAGCAGAAGAGGTTAATGTGAACTGTTCAAGAGCCTACATTTAAAAGTGCTTTTTTCTCTCTCTCTCTCTCTCTCTCTCTCTCTCTCTCTCTCTCTCTATCTATCTATCTTACCATATTAAATATTAAACTTGCGAAGAAAAAAATACGACTTTTAAATTTTTATTCATTACGTGATATATATTATATATAGTACGTTATTCGTAAAAATAAAATTACACAATTTTATGTAATCGAGTCTGCTCTGAAAATTTAACGATTTAATGGTCACAATAAAAATGTCAATATAGAAATAACTGCAAATTATAGTCATAGGCGTTGTAAATAATAAAAAAAAAAAAAGAAAACGTCATTTCCTGTCGTTTGACCACAGAAATGAATTTAAAATATACGTATTTTAACCATTTATTCGTAGAGATGTGATAAAAAACTATTATGTAACAACACTTCCAGTTAATTATAATAACATAATAGACACAAATATTATGTTTTTTGCAATATAAATATTTATTCGCATGTTTATTCTCTGAAATATATATTTTACATATACGATACGACAATTGTAAAACATAAAACATAATTATGTATGCACCTGCGGTTCAACATTAATAACCAAGTTTCGAACAGATGTACCCCTCGTGTTCTCATGATTTCGTACATAATGTCCGGTATTCATATTAGACAACCGACAACTACCGATGTTACAATTAAAAAGGGAAGTTAATTTGTATTACCAGACGTGCGCAAAAATAAAAATAGGGGGGGCCCCGCATATATTTAGCAATTATTCGTAATAGGATCGTTTGTGTACGTATTTGATAAACGTTATCTAAACCAAAATTGTCGTGGGGGTCTCCATGCCAGGATGTCAGATAGGAACGCGAGCCGCAAACTAATTACACATTTATATATATATATATATATATATATATATATATATATATATATATATATATATATATATATATATATATATAAATAATATATACTTTGCAAAAAAAAATGTGGGTTGACGATGACTATATCTGAATAAAACTGGAATTAGGAAGAAACAAGATTATATAATCAAAAATTGCCGCACGTGTATATATAATTAGTATCAACGATTACTTTTGACGAATTATATATGATTTATAATTTTTGTTGGAATATTTAACTATTAACCGATATAGAAATAACCATGTTTAAACCATATAAAGTTTCTCGCCATTTTTTTTTCAGTAAAATACAAAGGACAACGAAACACTATCCTAAAATATAAGGTAGGCGAACTTGCCAAATATATAATTTAAGAAAATTGCATTCGAATACGTAGAAACGTATTTGTACATATATACGAATATATATATTATATATAAGAGTATAAAATAAAAATAAAGAAAGAAAAACTTCGTAAATTTCACAAAAAGCTGAATACAAAATATATATATAAAAAGAATTTATCGATTGTATAATATTTACCTATCAAAACCAGATGAATTCGTTGTTTGTTTATTTAATATCTTATTATATATAATATATGTTATATACAACAATTAATTCTATTTGATTTTTTTTTTAATTTTATATATAAACAGTTTATTATTTAACTAAATATTATGCTTTTTTTACTCGGTATTGTGTAATATTTAAATATTAATTAAATTAATAATTCTATATTATAAAAATAAATATTTTGTACTAAGAAACCGATTTTGAGTATTTTATATATATATATATATATATATATATATATATATATATATATATATATAAATATAAATATATATATATATATATATATAAATATATATATATATATATATATATATATATATATACATATGTAAATATAAATATAAATATATATATATATATATATATATATATATATATAAATATATATATATATATATGTATATATATATATATATATATATATATATATATATATATATATATATATATATATATATATATATATATATGAATAAACTCAAGAATTTTGTAAACGAATTCCTTTTAAAATATTTCTATATTAGATATTTCATGCATTTTTCTAAATTTGCACAAGATTTAAATATATTAATGTTAATGTTCTACTTAAAAAATAATGTCCGAATATAATTTCATATACCTAAATAGTATTAAATATTATTAATGTCAAAAATTCAAGGTATCATTAGAAAACATTCATTTACATTTAATTAACAACGATATTACACAAATATATGAACAACATAGAAATCAAAATAAATATACGAAATACCATAAATTACATTATATAGTAGTTTCTCAAACCTTTCAGTCTCCGAGCCTCTTTATAATGAAATATCATACAATAATATGTTACCTACATCACGTCAAATAATAATAACGCAACATGTCATAAGATTCTATGTAATAATAATTTCGATGTAATTAAAATCTTAGAAATTCAATAATTGTTTAACATTACATATTAAGGATTTTTTTTTATTAATACTTTGATTAAAGCTTTAATTATCTTCAAACGAACCTCTAGAGATTCTGACCCTTTATAATACAATATGTACATACATATTCTATTTTAATCCCAACGATACACGGCTTATATTCAGATCGAATTAAATTTACGTAATATAAAATATTATATATATATATATATATATATATATATATATATATAATATGAAATTGATCATTTTCACAGTGCTTAATAGATATGACACAAAAAAAGCTTCACTCGTGACAAATAATCGTGTCAACAAAATTTTGAATACATACAAATATAAATGTCATGACATTTCAAGCAGTTAACAATAAAACCAGTACAAAAGCTTTTCATCGTGCACACACACACATAAATAGAAACCCAAAGCATATATTATATACAAACCTTAATGTTTTTCCATTGTATCTAATATTCTACACGTGCCGTATTAATAATAACATATCTAATATTTATAAAAGAACGAAAAAATAGTAAATTCATATCTGAAAGTTTTTCATTTCGATAATTAATTTCAATTAGGGCACGCGGCTCGAAATACAAAAAAAATAAAAATAAAAATAGGCTCCATTATGGTTTCGTTCATTTTTCATTGTGCACCAGTGTTGTTTGAAATCGAATGAAATTTCCCCGCGACGAGTGATTAATCAATCTTTCAAGTACAATAATTCGTCAAGAAGGTAATAGAACTACATAAAAGTGAACTAAATCGATTACTAAGAGGAGAAAAAAGGAGGGAAAAAAAAGAAAAATAATGATGCTACATCCAAAACGTACAAATATAAATGTTAGAAAAGAAAAATTCGATAGAATAATAGAATTAATGGTAAAATTTTCGTTATTTATTGACAACAACGGAGATGTTTGAAATAAAACATTTTTTTCAATATACATAAATACAAACAACCGTTTAAAATGTAATATAACATAATCTAATTCAGGCTTTGGACGAATAGATTTTAAAAAACATTTTCAAAAAAGTACAAAAAAATTACGTTTTTATTAAAACATAATTTTAATTATTATGCAAAAGACAAAAATAAACATGACTTTTATACTTAGATGGATCAAAAGTCATAGGTTATATGTAAATACGTGCGTAAATTCTAAATTTATACGGTTAAATCAACCATCATAATCGACGATAAATTTTACTAATCAAATTATTATTACAAAACTATGAAAAAATAAAAATAGAAAAACCGTTACATTGCTAAAAAAAACAATACGTATTAATTTGTATAATTTTGCACAACTGTGTTAAATTATGCACGGTTAGTAGTATTTTTATTTTATGAAAACAAACACAAAATTAACGCAATATATTCGATTTATTTTTAACAAATATTACGAAAAAAAAATAGCGCCGTAATAACGAATAATAATCAGAAAAAAAAACGTCGCCACCTTTCAATAAAAACGCTCATAACTTAATGTAAGCAAACATCTACAAAAAAAAAAGGAAACAGCTTTCACCGAAATTACAATACATAGCACTTAAAAACATTAATATTGATCATTACTTCGTTATAATTGATATTGTTTCGATAAAGATACGATGATAAAAGCGAACAACACACGTGACAGCATAATAGCGTTTTTCAGCGACGAAACGCTGAAAACGAACGAAGGGGAGCTTTATTAAAATAGAATAAAATAAAAAATTCTTCAGTAAAATATAATGTAAAATAAATACGTGTAACATATTGAGCAATTTTGTTCGATTATATTTATAATATTTAATGCGCGATGATTGATAGAATGAAAATGTGAAACGCGCGCGTCAATCATCGCACCGACAAAAGCGTATTCAAATTACTCAACGTTTAATACGCACGAGGCCGCGGTCACAATAGAAGCGCACTATTGATGCTCAACAGATATGAATTTATTGTAGCGCCATTTACAATTTTCCAGCAATCACCTTATTCGTTCTGCGCTCAGGTAAACACGATTTAAAAAAAAAAAATTAACCGAATTATTATTTATCGTTCGTATGACGCACGTTAAAATTATTTAAAATTTCTAATAATACATAAATCAAAATTTATACTTTTAATTTGATCTGGTAATATACATATTGATATATGAGCTTATATTATTTTATTCAATTCGATTATACGTAGCTTTTTTTATTTTTCAAACATCTATTCTACGTATTTTAAAAAAATTCGTTAATCTAAGAAACTTAATATATATATAACAATTTTTTTCATTATTTAAAAAGCAAAATTATTTTAAAATTATTAATTTGGTTGAAGAAAAGGCCTATAAAAATAGATCTTTCCGACGTCATTGACGTCAATATATTTGTAGTAATAAGAACTAAAAACTTAACAACAGTAGAATGGGTTTTAATTATTTATATTACAAATTTAATGCATAATCTAAGTATTTACCAGAAAATGTTTAATTAGAATAAATATAGATAAATTATTAGAACTTCTCTAATACCATATACTATATTTATAAAATCTAAGCTTTTTTTTATTACACATAACTCTTTTTTTTTTACAAAGCTCTCGATAGATTTCAACCGATAGAAACGATAAAATCGCAGTTTTAACACTGCATTGATTCGCATTTGTATGTATGTTATTTAGGCTTTTTTATCGTGTTTATAAAGCGAAAATGTGAGTCTCGCCGGAATACGACGAAATCACGTTTACTTTCTGCCGTGGACCGGTTTTAGCGCAGAAACCGGTTGAGTCATCATCAGGTAAACGACGAAGTAGTATGCAGGCACGAATTTTTACGATTATTATTATTTTTTTCTTTCAAATATAAAAACGGTTCACATCTATCTCTCTTTTTATATATATGTATATATATAATTCTTTCTTTTTCTTTTCTAGTGGAATAGATATTATGATTAACCATTAAAACGCCTAACGCCGTATTAGCACTTGAAAATGTTGATTATGGATAGAATTGCGCATACGCATATCTTGCCTACATATAAAAATCCGATCGCACTTTATTTTTACAAATGACACAACTTCGAATATATTAAAATTTATTTTTTGATTCTAAAAATATTATACGATCGATATAAATACATATTATAAAATATTTACATTTATATAAAATCTATTCTTAAATAAATTTATTAAAATTATTAATAATATCAACCAAAATATATATATAAAAAAAACTTGTCACAGCTGACTGTCTGAATTTAATTTTAAAAATTATGCAAACCCGTTCTTTTTTTTAGTACAAAGTTGAATAACCATTTGTAGAGATTATAAGCGATATTTTAAAATACATATTCGTTCAATTAACGAGTTTATAATTCAAAAGAAATTTTGTCAGAGAAAATTTTAATTAAAATTTTTCGCGTACTAAAAATACACGATATCGACGATATTCAGTCCAAAATTTTAAGTGTCATTGACACCTTCTTGAAACTCGAAACCCTGGCGCCCTTAGAAAGTTGCCTCATTCACTTTACACAAAACATGTCATACAACATCTTGCGTTCAAACATTTCAATTATCCTTTGAAATTCTACAAAAAAAAATCCATAACAAATATTAAATTACGTTCAATTATATATTTACAATTAAATAACGAGAAAAATATCACAATGTGAAACAAACAAACTGCAATGACTAACATTATTATCGTCCTTGATTCATAAGAGTCGTGATGATGCACCGTCTTGGAGGCCAAAGACCACAAATAACTTCATACAAACACTTCGTTAAAAACGTGACGAACAAAAAACACACATGTATAAAATTACAACACAATCATATGGAACATATAACCTTCGAGATGAAGAATAAACCTATGTTGGAATCAAGGTCTATAAGGAGAATAAATATAATATCTGCCAAATACTAATAATACTATATAATGTTTACAATCATATAAACATTTTATATAAATATTCTTATATAAAATGATCAAATTATAAATAAATAACAATTTCTTGTTACAGCCAGATAAAAATAATTAAATATAAATTATATTATAATTGGATATATCAAGAAAATTCAATTACTTATAATTAACTACGTAAAATTAATTGAAGGATATATGATTGGAAAAATCTAAATAATATCTTTTTACAACAATGCTTTTTAACAGATATTTTCCTAACACTAGTATCACGTAAACTTAATGAATATATATATATATATATATATATATATATATATATATATATATATATATATATATACTGCTTACAATTATAACAATGTTCCGTAAAAATACAAGTGCTCGATAATTCTAAATAAATTAAAAACCACAACTAAACCTCTTTTTGTGCAATAGATATGTTACTAAAAATATATATAAACAGAATTCGCACAAAAGAAACTATCGAATATATTATTAAAAAAAAAAGTAAAAACTAGTTCCAAACATGAAATATAATGAAAGAAAAGAAAGCTTGAAAATGACATAGATCGCAGGAAATTATTAATATTATCGTTCCGTTTAAATCAAAATTGAAAATCGTACATTGGTTTTATTTTTAATATTTTTATACGCACAAACAGAAGTTTATGAATAATTATATTCATTTTCAGTACAAAAAAAAATGTATTCTTCGCAATAAAAACATCAATATATACGATATATTTACATTTGAAATATGATTGTATGCAAATTGGCATACATACTCTTGCCTAAAACCTTATCAGCATACAAATTACGCTCTCCGCATAATAAATATACTATCTCGTACATCATTCAACTACAAACTTCCTATAAAACGATATAGAAATACAAAGATATATACGTATAACATATTACAAGGATACTGTCGATAAAAATCCGATAACGAGCCTCAAATACATTAAATTTTTGGTAATGATATATTTGCAAAAATATCTGCAAACTCAGCAGAATATTTTTTGCATAATCGAAAAAAAAACCTAATAAATTGAATCATACTCGAATAAGTAATATGAAATCGTGTTTGACAATGATTCTGAAATATGACCGATAATAGGTTTCTTTGAAGAGACATAAAGAGAAAATTTATTTTACGTTTTAATAAAAAAAATAGCGATATGAAATAAGTTAAAAAAAAAGATAATCATCGATTCAATATATATATATATATATATATATATATATATATATATATATATATATATATATATATATATATATATATATATATATGGATAAAATTGAAAAATACACATGTATAATATTTATCGTTTTATTTCATCATTATATTTTTTGATATTAAAAATAACGAGCATAAAATTCATCACTCGAAATATTAAAATAAACAATATTGCAGAATAAAAATAAATGGTTTTATATTAAAAAAAAAATGTTGCGTATAATAAAAATATAATATTAAAATATATGAATTAGAAATTAACATGTTTTCGTTTAATTTACGCTCACATGACACGTTATTACGACCGACAAAGGATATATAATACAATATTCGTACAAAATTCGATTTTGACGAAAGCAAATTTACACGTGTGCTTCCCACGCAATATTACTCATTTTTCACGTACATTTATTTATTTATTTTTTTTGTTGGAGAGAAAATTTTTTCTAAACTCTCTTATGATTTAAAAAATAAAACAACTTCTAAATTCGTACCGTTAAAAATCAATTAATTTCGAGTTAAGTTTCGTCATAATACAATAACAAACAGTATGTATACGGTTCGATGCCAGATAACGAATCTAAATTTGAGCAATAATGATTTATATTATATATACGAAAGTACAAAATAATATTGTTATATTATATATTATATTGTCTATTGTGTTTTCAACTACTATAAATTAAGAAATGCATTTCTATATTATATGTTTATATAAGTTTAGATACATTCGATATATTGCGTTATATGATACATTATAATGGAATTTCTTAAAATATCAAGGCAAAAAAAAAACAATTTACGCAGTAAAAATTCTAAATATTTAATAAATTTTGGCTCGTTTACGTCTACCCCATTACATAAATTACTAAGTCCATCACGGAAATTTTAATTTGAAGAGTTTTTACGGCGAATTTATCATTTATAGCGACCAATAGCACAGTTACCCACTCTCGATATAAATATATGTATATAAATACTTATATATATATATATATATATATATATATATATATATATATATATATATATATATATATATATATATATATATATATATAATATAGATAAAAATGACTTTTACCGATATTTTTTTTTCAGACGTAGCACATATGTTATTTTTAAGCGAATGATATCGCACAAATACGAAACCGTTATACGATTAATTTTCAACGTTTTCATTTAATATAAAGGAAAATTTGAAACCGTTAATAAATCGTTGCGAAATAATGATTTATTATTATATATTATTTCGTTTAAAAGACGACAAATTATGCAATTTCGTTTATTTTGCATTCGAATTGCACATTTTGAATAATATGTCGAATAAATCATTCGGTTCATGTCGAATGCAGTTTCGCTAACATGTTGTATAAAATCAATACGTATAACATGAACCCTATTTCTATTATGAATCACCCGAACACCTTGAGTGCAATTTTCCATGTTTTACATTATCGGTTATACATCAATGCCAACGATTCGAATAGGCAATTGTCTTTTCTGTTTTTTTTTTCTTGTTACATACAGACGAAGAAAACAAACAGTAGGAAAAATCGAAATTCCGATTTGGTCCCCGGTTATAAAACATCGCACTTATTCAAACGTATCCATCCACCTTGTAAGAAAATTCGTTTCGCAAAAATAAATATTGAAAAGTTCGTTCGGATGGAATTTATAGAGTGTATACCGACAAATCGACCGTCTGTGAAATATATATATATATATATATATATATATATATATATATATATATATATATATATATATATAATATATATATATATATATATATAAAAAGAAAATTACTGAGGAACACGATCATAATGAATTCTCACTCGACGACAGCAGAAGAAAATCTTCAGAATGAACTCAAGAATTGAAAGGGAGGAAATTAGATTTTGGCTCAGTGAATGAAAGGATTCGGACGAAAAAATAATAATGCAAATGCTGACTATGACAGATCAAATAACTGTGAAGATTCATCCATATAAAAATTAATAATTTTCAAATGAACATCATCATTATTGATGTCAAGCCGCTAATCATATTTATTTGAATAAATTCATATGTATAAAAAAATATTTCGATATTTAATATTATTTTTAAAATCGTTTCGTACAATTTTCATAAAAATAATTGATTTTACAATATTTTACCTTCTATAAATAAATATACATTTCACATGAATTTTACGTTGTAAACGTTAATATTATTTTATTTTCAACACATAACAACTTCGCAGTAAAATAAGTGTACACTATGGGAATTTTATAGATATCAGCTATTCACGCCATCAGATAAAACATAATTTGGTGCATAGAATGATAATCTGTCATGTTATTTTTGATAAAAAGATATTTTTTTAAATACATTCAATGTGTACAAAATCTACGATAACATTATTACGAAAGCAAACGTTTAATCAAACGGTGCAATAATTCATAATCATAAAATTAAATTATATTGCAGTAATTTCAAAATGACAAATTTATTTTAATGATATATATCTAAAAAAAATAATATACAACTGTTGAATTAACTAATTTTCAGATTTTTTTAAGAAAAATATTGTTCGTACATTTGTTATCGTATTAATTAATATGCGATTTTAACTATTTGAAGCCTCCAGCTACATATCTGATATTTTAACCTTTTTTTACTATTATTTAAATTAGTGATAGACCAATTATTAATTATAATTATGTATAAATAGAAACAACAATTCATTAAAATACGATTAAAAATATAAATAAAATAACAGCTATAATTAGATTAAAATTTTACAAATTTAAATAATAAAAATCGACATTTTTATTATATATATTATAATCTGTCCACCCATCAATCATAAAATTATACAGAAAAAATTCGAATACATTTTATTTTTCTTTGCTATCTCGAATTTTTTTTTTTTTGAAGGCTTGAAGGAAAACTGCTGGACAAAAAAATTATACCGTTTTTCTTGTTGTATTTTTTTTTGCATATAAAAAAACCGACCTCTTCAAAACGGGAAAGTGCCTCGACCCTTTGGCGCAAAACCGTCGGCGACAAAAAAAACAAAGCAGCGATTCCATATAAAATGCAAAAGAGGCCAAAAACACCCCTTTCGAGCGTAAAAAATGTTCATCAGCTCCGTTTCGGCGAGCTTCGAGGCAATTTCGACTCGGGGTTATATATCTTATACAAACAAAACGCGCGTGAACCGCGAAAGAAATAAAATAAAAACCGGCCAAAATGGCGTCGGAAAAGACCGGAGGGTTTGAAAAAAAAAGAAAAGACACAAATTTGTCAGGATCGGAAGGAGCGTAAGACCCTAAAAATAGGCTCACAATGTAAAATAACAAGAAAAAAAAACGGTCATAGGGAGGGGTTACTAATTGAATACGACTGGGGGGTGCGCAAAGGTTAAATTAACGTCGCAAATTAAAAGTTGAAAGAAAAGTTAGCTCGAAATTTTCCGACTAATTTCTCGAAAATATTACACAATTAATTACGTTTTCGTTGCAATTTTAATTAATAAGAAAAAAAAAGGAATTTCACGAAGATATATTGGAATGTTTTTAAGATTAAAATTTTTCAATACACCAATTTCTTTGATCTTACAAAATCTAAATTGTATTATATTATAATAACAAAAAAAATAACTGATGAAACATAAAATTTCAAGCGTACTCAGCAATATTGGTCATATATTATTTCAAATACCATAATACCAAATAAATTGATATTATGGTATAATATTAACAAATATGCTTATTAATCAGTGAAATAAAAATGAATCATCATTTTTATATACAAAATAAAAATATTAAAAATATACTCAAATCTTACATCATACTAATTATCTTAAAAAATAAATGTAATTCAAATATAATGAAAAAAATGTACTGCATATAATTTTAAAAACTGGTAATCAATTCAATTTATCAAACATTCAATAAGTTTATTGTTCATGATCCTAACTAATATATATATATTACGAAAATATCCCTTAATAAAACGCATAATATATTTTATAATAAATTACGTAGTATATTAAAAAATAATCAGATTTGATAATATACATAATAAAACATATTTGCTTTGTTGCAAAATATATTTATCGGCTGGAAAATATTTATTCAAATTTTTCTCACGTTACGACCGCATTTCCACGATGTAAACACACCGTTTATATTCGTATAAAACACGCTTAGTGATAGAACTAAATTAGCAAATGTGTATTTATATTAGCTAAAAAAAACATTGAAAAAAAAACGGCGCATTGTTTTGTTAAATTATGCCCCCCTTTGGTGTACAAAGCGTTATTGAAGCCGTTTTTGACAGATCGTTTGCTAGGCGTTTAATTTCAAAATATAGTCAAAATAATAAAAGACTACATCGACAAATAAATTTATCGAATATGTACTTAAATTTCATATGATATTTTGGAAATTTGAATTTTCAATTACATTCAAAAAAGTATTAAGATGTAAATAGAAGGAGAACGTAGTAGTTAATTAAGTTTCTGACGTGTGCCATTACAAGGGGATGCTATAAAATTCCAAGAGGGTTGACAAAAGGCATTATATGCCTTAATTGAACGAGAAGAGGGTGAGATTTGCGAAAAACGACTCGTTCGCACCGACTTTCACATAGTACCAATTACGCTATAGTAATAAAGAATACTATTTGCAAAACTAAACCCGTGAAAGGAATATTGTACTAAAATGAGATAAGCTTCATAATACAACACTCGAAATATGTTTTCATTTATTATTAAACATTGAGCATGTGTACAAATTAGTTATTAATTATATAACATATACAATATGTATAAAATTCAACTGACAATGGAAATCAAACATATGATATATTCAAAATGCAAGAAAATTAAAATCATAACAATTTGAAATATAAAAATATAAAGAAAATAAATATTCTCATGTGTTGTATAAAATATATAATATGAAAAATAATAAACGATGAAGTGTTTATCTTATTACAAAATAATCAAATTTATAAAATAATTTCATACTTTACAAGTGTTTTTTATTGGTTTATTTATGTCATAAATACAAAAGAAAATCAGTATGAAAACGAATTAATAATAAAATAATATTATTTATCAGTATATTAAAATATAAAAATACATATAATAAAAAAAATCTACAGAAACAAGTAGATTATTTAAAGATCAATACTTTTAACAATTAAGATAGAAGTGTGTATAAATGAAAATGTAATACAATTACCGAATCGTAACCGTGTAACAACCGACTAACCATTATATAATATATGTAAAAATATGAAAAAAAAAATGAACGGGTATTAAATATATTGTCATTAGGGTAAGTAAATGTCAAAGAAATTCAACGGCACAAAGGTCCATTTTAATATCAACCACGGCGAGATAAAGGTTAATTCGCCTGTGCGAAAACAACCTAACAAAGCCCGACGATAAACAACCCGGTTATGCCATAATATTATATATATATATATATATATATATATATATATATATATATATATATATATATATATATATATTGAAAATAAATTCAAAAATATCTATAATATAAAATCAATTTACTTATAAACACGTTGAGGAAAATTTTAATGCGAAAATAAAAACGATAAGAGAAAATTAAATTTAAAAAAATTAGGGGAGGGGTTTAAAAATAACGAAACATTCGCGTTCATAAAATCCCATTTATTCTAATTTTATCGCATTTTCCGAAAGGATGAGCCTAACAAAAACGTTGGAAAACCGCCGCACGGACACAACGGCATTTTTCGTTTAACACAAAAGGTAACGGGAACACTATAAAGCTTACGGGGAGCTTTAGAATGAAGGGGGTGCGGGGTGCTAGCAAATTCACGTGATAATTTTATGCCCGACAACAGTTCTGATTTATGTTTCCTGCGAGTTTAAGTAAAACGATATTCAAACAAAGCCGAATTGTAAGAGCGACGCAATAGAATGGGAAAACTGTTTCGGCACACAAAGGGTTAAAGCGGCGCTTACCAATTTAGTTTCAAAAAGTTGAATCGTTTCTTTTTTTATACTGAAAGATCATTTTTTCCGAGTGAAAAGCTTTCGTTTCTACCTATTACAATATATAAAAATGTAGTTTAAGTAGTAAACGTATGGTAGATTTTTCTACATCAGGGTTAATCAACTTGCATATAACATTATATCGTTGTAAACGATTTATATATATACACATAAATATATATATATATATATATATATATATATATATATATATATATATATATATATATAATATAGCAATATATAATTATGGCAATCGCTAATACTTGAGTATAAAAAAACTTTTTTTAAACTCTTCAATTTAACAATAAATAAAAAGATCAATTGAAAAATTTTAATCATATTAATTGAAATAATATTAATAGAAAACAAAGTTTATAATAGATTAAAGAGAGACGACGATGATAATTTAATATTAAGTTTATTTATACTGTTTATTACAGTATTTGTTTTATTTTACTTACACTTTTACATTTACTGTGATTTCAAGATAAAACAGCATTTATCAACACACATATAATATAAATAAATATGATGATGGAGTTTAATGATGTTAGTTTTTTTTTTTTATACAAACAATCGATTTTAAAACGAATTATTAATCTTATAAAATATCAAAAATATCCGTTAATTATCGTAGATATTAGATACAAAAAATATTTTATAAAATTTAATTATACTGCATTTTTTAATATTTATCTATAATTTTATAAAATAATAAATATAATATTTTCAATACGAAAATCATTTGGAAAACTCTGTATTAAAGGGATTCACGGCCCAGTGGAGCAGGCGGGAAGTCACGCTCCTTGCGAAACCAAACTTCTGGAAAAGGAAACAGTTATATGGAAAAAGAAAAAAAAAGAGAATAAAAAGAAGACGAATAAAAACACTAAAACGCGTTAAAGAGGAAAAAAAAGTACATTTTATATACGTACATTCACGTGCGTACAAAGAGGAAATAATGATTCGAACTACGACGAAATATAAAAGATTACGGTTCGTGCATTTTCTACTCGATTTTACGTAATTATCGTCACGTAGATACTCTAGAGTTTTTTTTTTTTCATTTTCTTTGACAGCCAAGTTATGAGCTACGACGAAAACGTGCTAAGTTTAAAATGTTACGATTTCTTTTATAATTCTCTTTACAACTCGTATCGAAAAGGAAAAAAAAGATTATAAAATTAATTTCGTTAAAGATAACGTTCATAATATATGTAGATACTATTTAAATATATTAACGTCTATATTATAATATGTTAAAGTAATTTTGTCGAAATTACAAAGTGGATTTATTTCAAGTGAATTAAAGAAGTCACGTAGCTTAACTTCATATTCTCGCGTATAACTTAAAATATGTTAATTGTACTTTCAACGACTGACAAGTATGGAATTAATGTAAATCTCACTTTATGTGTTAACTTTTTAATATTATTTTATATTTAGAAAATGGTTATAATTAAATAATGAATAATGTTAAAACGATGACACAATAGAAAATTTATATATCAATTCTTCAATAATGAAAATATATTAGTACATATTTTCTAAATATTAAATGGCTTTTATCAATTAAAATTATTTATAATCATTATAAATTATTTTTAACTCAGATTGCACATTTATAAGAAACAAACATAAGCTACGACAATAGAAAAATACAATATAAAAAAAAAATATGTATTTATGTTATCTAATTATCTTAACAATTTAATACGTGTTCAGATATATTTATGATATTCTATATATATATATATATATATATATATATATATATATATATATATATATATATATATATATATATATATATATATATATATATTGTGTGATTAAAATGTAGGTAAAAAATGCATGAAATCATTTTCAAAGACGAAAAATAATTACAGAACCAATAAAAATAACAGTATTGTTATAATCCCCGAATTTCAATTAAGCAAAATGTACATACAATTAGCGAAAAACCAGAATGCTGATGCAAATAAATTATTTGTAATAATGTATCAAATTGCATAATTCAATGCGCAATCCCAAAATAAAAAAAAACTGCAAACGATGACCGCGTCATTTATATTACTACATATCATTTTATTTGGTTAATTAATAATAATTAAAAGAGAGAAAGATATAAAAAAAAAGTCGGGGTATAAAACAAATATTACACGTTTGCACGATTATTTCTCAATGTTCGAACGAATATGTTCGGAAAAAAGCCGTAGCGTGAAATGCAATAATAATATATAACCTCGTTATTTTTAACACTTATTGCATATACAATATTTTTATTGCGTGCAATTAAAATATAATAAAATAAAATAAAAAATACGCGGTAATAATTAGCAACGAAATGAATCAATTGTGTTTCGAATATAATATAAAATTTATATATGCGACTCGTTTCAGTTTTGTGTTATTTAACAAAAAGGTTCAAATATGATGACAAAACGGTCAAACTGGTCGACCATGATATACAATTGGATGAATCGATACAATAATTGTCAATTATTTCCGGTTTATTTTTATTACATTTTATGTTTATTATTAAAACGAATTATTCTTGCGTGATAAGATATAATATAAATAAACATAAATAAGTTAAAAAAATATATCATATAAAACAAATAAGTAAGAATCGTAATGTGTGAAAAAAAATAGACGAGAGAACAATTTGAGTAAACGTTTCTCGTTCTCGATAGTACAAATGAAAAAATAAAATACAGTCGTTTAAAACATTTCGAAGAAAAAGTATTTACTACATTTAATGGAGCTTTCAGCGTAATTAAATTGAAAAAAAATACAAACGCAATTACTCTAAGTTTAATTACAATTGATACACAACATTAAAATATATAAATTGAAACAACTATAAAACAAATATGGATTATTTGCAATAAAATATAATATAAAACATTTTATTTTTAATATAAATAAATTATTAATATAAAAATACACTTGCACGTATTACATAATATTTTATGTACGTGTAACATTTCGAAAACCGGGATAAATATTTATTATTGCCATTTTATGAACTTTGAGGTCAATAATTGTACAAGGTCTAAACTGTTAAATAAAATGTGTTTATTATGCAAACCGACAGTTTCCTAATTGATATTAATTAAAGATCCAAATTTAAGATCTCTAGAATAAAAAACTTAAATAATTTTATAAAAAGCAATTTATAAACATATAACAAAAAAATATTTATTCAGAATGAAGATATTTTTTTTTGAAATATACGTATATTTATGTAGCAATATGTTTTTATTCATATCAGTAACATACAATATTTGTGTATGAAGAATATCTCATATAAACGATATCGTTAATAAAAGATATTGAAATGCACTCGTGAAAATACGAGGAAAAATAATATTTTCATACTATTTGAAAAAAAAATGCATTCACATGGATTTCATTCGCAAACTGCTAAAGTTCAAATAGAGGACTTTTCAAAAAATTCCCTACTCAGCAAGGTGGTAATTTTCGCTTTAGCACGTCGCACTTAAGCCTTCGCCAAGAAAAGGTTGAAAAGGAAAAAAAATCTCTTCTCGGTTGCAATATATGGCTTCACGACAGACGAGTTTTTACAAATTGAACCAATCGATACAAAAGGCGATTGGTAAGGAAGAAAAATATATATATATATCATATATTGTCACATGAAAGAAAAAATAGTAATAATAAACCGTTTAAAATAAATCGCTTAATTAATATAGACGACTCGACATGTATTAATAAAGTAAAAATTAAATTAAATATACACGAAGAACGACTATTATTACAGCAAAAATAAAATGTAATTGTAGTATATATAATTACAAATATATAGAAAATTAGTTAATTGAAGTAGTAATCTACTTACTATGAAACACATAGGCATATATATATATATATATATATATATATATATATATATATATATATATATATATATATATATATATGACAATTTACGAACAGGTTCTCCGCACATTACCATAATGTTTAAATGAGATTAACTTAACTTTCAAAATACACCATCTCTATGAAGTTTCAAATACTTTTCAGCGTTAACTTCGTTTACTGCACGTATTGTATGTATATAATATGTAGTTATAATACGTAAAGATATCAAAAGAATTATAAACTAACAAAAAAGTAATTTTCTTAGGATATTATCACACTATACGCTATTAAATCTATGCGAAATTTGATTATATTTTTATCAACTTAGTTTCGCTTTATATGTTCAGTATCTAAGAAGATTGCCACTTAGGTTTTTGCCCGGAGACTAATTTTTATTGTCTGTATTTAGACTAGAGACTTAGTTTGTAATCTTAAATTTAAAATTAAGTTTCGTTCGTTTATCAAAATATATATAAAATTACACCACACTAACTTCTAAACCACTTAAAATATTTTAATTGCAATAATATATATATATATATATATATATATATATATATATATATATATATATATATATTAAAAATTATGAAATTTACTTTTGTGGTATAATTTTCATACAGCATAACATACATAAATAACATTAAAATTAATGTATATATTATTGTTAAATGAATTTAGTTACATCAGTCATATATAAATATTGTATTTTTCTTTATAATAACTTTATAATATATAATACATTATTAATATAGTCATTGAAATTTAAAAAAAAAACGTGAACATGATCACAATATGAACACGTTCACAATGCATATAAAATGAACATATAAATAGCAATTGAACGAAATGAGCACACTAAACCGGATATTAAATAAATATAGTCTAAACACTTATAAATTATGAAAAAAAGAATATTTCAAACATCTACAATATCTAAATCATAATTAATTTTATCGCGAATATCAATCGCATTTCTACGACGATTATTTATATACATAAGAATAAGGTAATTTATTATAATTATTAATAATTGGCGTAATTTTAATCAAAATCTATATATATATATATACCATATATAAATATATTATATGTCGCCTGCAGTAAATAGCATTCGACCGTTTACCATTAGTTAATTACCTAGAACACTATATATGTACATTTATTAATTGCAAGACGTGCATCCATACAATATATTCAAACTACAATTACGTCCAATGACTGTCATTAATGTAACACCGTATGAACAAGACGCAATAGTAATTTACTAAGATGTCGCAATAACGTAACAATTGTATGGAAATTTGCAACTAAATGGTTATTCTTTTCGAATATTTCGAAACGCAACATCTCATCTGTCTCTCTCGACGCTTGTAATATATATATATATATATATATATATATATATATATATATATATATATATATATATATATATATATATATATATATATATATTATAATGTCGGACGAAAATAGCATTTTAACAACGGCTACTGTCCCATTTCATTGAAATGCTATAATTTATTAAAATAATTCGTTTTTGTATTAAATATTTCATATTTAAAATAGTTTGTATTTTACTATTATATTAACCGCAAACGTGTCTATATATAAACACATGTACGACAAATTTAAAATGATTATAATCATTTTAACCTTATAGATTGCATGTATACAGTGAGTATTATTTATAATGCATATTAATTTGAACCACGATAATATTATTTTATCAATTCAATAATATTTTTAAATAAATATTTATAAAATTTCACCAAAATAATATATTGATAAAAATATTAATTTAATCATATTGTATTAAATTTCATGAATATTGAAAATTTTAAACAATGTAAATGACACTTTAAATCGGTATTAAGTATTATACATTAATATATTAAAGCGAAGCCGCATCAATGTAATCCTAGATATGAGTACTTTGAAATGTTTAAATAAATAAAAATACTTAGTGCATAAAAACGCATAATATAATATGGATACTTGTATGAATATTTATAATTAAATTCAATGTCATAACATTTATTTTACAAAAAAATCCTACACGAATATATAGAAGGGCAAATGGTCAAATATTACATTAAAAATAAATATTTTTAAGAAAATGTTACGTAATATATCTTATCCATCTTAGATCTCAAAAAATATTAGTATACATAATTACAATAGCAAATTTATATTTTAAAATTCGTTATATATAAAACAATAAAAAATATAAAATAAATAATGCTTTACAATAAAGGAAAGATATATTTAACTTTTTTTTTTAATTTATAAACACCAAAACTTAATGCGCTTAAAAATAATCCATTAACGTTAAATATTTTATACAATATAAAAAAAAATTCGGTAATTAATACATATAAATTTCTGTTTAAAATTAATACAATAAATAAATAACTTGATGTAATAGAAACTTTTTTTATTAATAATTCAACGATTATGAACTGCAATACCGCTTAAATATGTTATGATGTGTTAATTTAATATTACATTGCAGAAATATGTAACATTGAACTAAAATATTTATCACGGATAACGAAATTTCTCATCACAACAAAAGATAAACTCGTAAACAATAAAATTGAGTAATGAATGCATTGTTAGAAAGCGTTAAGATTTATACGATATTAAAATTAACATTTTAACGAAATGTTGCATACAAATATATGAATAATATATTTTATATATATATATTTACACATATATAAAAATATTTCTTCGACGCAAAATGCTCGCAATATTCCAGACACAACGTAATTGCGTATCGTACGTATATATTATATTATATAAATATGGAATAGAACTCGTCGAGCCAAATTGAGAAGAAAAAAAGGCGAATGAAAAGAAAATCTACACTTTCTCCAGAAATCGCTGATGATGATGATGATGATGATGGAGTCGATAGCTCACGGCTAATCCGTAAAGAATCAGTTTCACTCACGATCTCCGTTGAACGCACGCAATGAACCAGACTCGAAGGAAATGTACTGTAATAGCGTAGAAATCGTAAAAAAAACAACAATACATCATTTCGAATAATACTAACGATATGAACAGAGTTTTCCAAATATTTTCATATAACGAATTCTTTAATTCGCCGTTAATGCGCATTTTTAACTTAATATTATATATATATATATATATATATATATATATATATATATATATATATATTACATCTACAAAAACCTTCTTTTTTGAATCAGTAACTCATGACTGAATATCATGATTGTCAAAATTGCATCGATATCGATGATTTTCGTGAGAAAAATAATGCGTATATTTTCACACTAAATATCTATGTTTTTTTTTTTTATTTAAAATTACAATATTTTGTTATATCATTAGATAAAATTACTAATTAACGTTTGAGCAAATAGTCGATGACTTAAAATTTTGAGAAAGAAAATAAAAATCCAGATTTTCAAAATATATTGAAATCTATTTCAAATTTCAAAAATGATCCGTATATATACCATATATAATTTGAGAACGATATTTAAATACTAATTTCATTTAATACTAATGTTTTTTGGACACAAATAAAAAGGCAAACACAAACAAAATAAAAAGTAACAACACACACCCAAGCGGATCTAAGTCCAATAGAACAAGGCCAAGCCTTACGAGTGCCAATTAATTCGTTACAATCGATAAAGATTAACTTGAAAAAAAAATAAAAAATAAAAATTTCGTAAACGAGCATAAATTACCGTAATTTTAGTGCGATAATAAAATAAATATATAAATATATATATATGCTCGCTTATTCCAGTGATATGCCGTAAGCACGTAACAAGCTGATAGCGAACAATAATAATGTGCAAACTACAGGTATATAAAAATTTTTGTCGTGATTGCAAAATTATCATAAATATGGTAAAGCGTGAAATATCCTATGTTGAAATAATCATAAAAATGTCATTAATTATGGTGGTTATTATTATGTAAACGCGTATATAAATTTGCTAATTTTCCGTTTCTTATCGTTACATTTTTTTTTTTGCAAATTGTCGTCAACGGAATATTCTATTTAAAAATAACAACAAAAAAAAACACTGTAATAAAAACATATTATAAAGATATAAAATTAAAAGCAGATAATATAATAATTTATTGGGAGTAATATTGGACGTAGTTTAAAATTTAAACCAGAGAAAACGTTTTCTTCTTTTTGGTGAATTTGTAAAATAATGGGTCAAGTTAACAAGGTCTATCGCAAACTTCATATTTTATCAGTAAGGTCGCGAACCTATCTTTATCCGTTATTTTTATCTAAAAAAGATATATAAATATACCGTGTAAAACATAAATATTTTTTTAAAAGTTCACATTACATATGAATCACAATATATAATATAATAACACTATATAATAATAATTTATAAACATAATTATTTGAAAAACGAACATTTTATTTTATAATATTCTATTATAATAATAAAAAAATAATTATAATATATAAACACATATTATAAAATTAAAAAGTATTTAAAGTTTCGTTTTGAAAAAAAACATGACACCGAGTTGGACTGAAAAATCATAAAGTTTTAAACTTATTACAAATGTACTTTGAAAGAGAGAGAGAGAGAAAAACAAATATATATATCTCTCTATAAAACATATAATATATATATATATATATATATATATATATATATATATATATATATATATATAATATTTTATTAAACGATACCATGTAACCAATTTACAATAATTCACTTAAAAAATTACTATAGATATCTCAGGGATGATAAAATAGCACGTATTTTTCATGTCACTTCCAAAATTTGCGTGAGGGAAAATTGCTTCGGTGTTTATTTAATACACCTAACCCCCCCCCCCCAGGTTTCGTGTTTTTTGTTTCATTTTTTCTCCCGCATCCTTCCCTATATATATTCGTTTTTTTCCGGACCAAGGGAGCGTCTAAAAGCAAAAATGCTCCATGATATTAACATAATTACGAAATACGTTAAAGGAAGCTTTTAACTTTCGTCGAAAACTGTTTTTGATGGGAAGCTTTCGAGTGTATTTAAAAAATCCATTGCAAGAAAAATATTATATCCCCCTCCCCGATTCCCAGATCGTTGTTTTAATATTCATTATTTTCATTCGACACCAGTTGAACCCCTGTTTTCTTATTTATTACAATTTTCTTATTATCGTTTTTATACTTATACATGCAATATCGCTTCCATTTTCAGATAACGTTAATCGAAAATCCATTAAAAAAGCGTGAAAAACAGAAACACCACCACAACTCAATCTATAGTATAATACATTACATAGTAAACGGTATATATATATAAATATATATATATATATATATATATATATATATATATAAATATATATATATATATATATAAATATATATATATATATATATATATATATATATATATATATATATATATAAATATATATATATATATATATATAAATATATATATATATATATATATATATATATATAAATATATATATATATATATATAAATATATATATATATATATATATATATATATATATATATATATATATATATATATATACCTTTGATAACATCTCCAGTAATTGAAAATTATTTAAAAACAATTATAAAACTATTTTAAATATATATAAACTCCAATTTAATTATACAAATACTTGTAATTAACACGATAAAAGTAAGTATGCCAGTACAAAATCATTAATGAAATTAAATTAAGGTATATAACGTAAACTTGCAAAACATTATTATACTTATTTATTTAATATAATATCTAGGTAATATAATAAAACAGATTAAAATTCAATACTAGTTTTTATCTACTAAATTGGAAATTGAAAACTTCAGATTTTAATCTTTCAAAGAAATGTTAATAATTCAATATATATATATATATATATATATATATATATATATATATATATATATATATATATATATATATATATATATATATACATCGTTTTAAAAAAAATAAAAGATATTATCGTCTACAGAAAAATCAATATATAATATTTCGGTTGCAAAGATGTAAAAATATTGATATAATTTGATTTCAGCCGTAAATTAAATAACTCAAGTCGAATTCACAGATAATAATTTTGATAGATTTGACCCAGAAAAACAAAAATAGATAATAATGACACAAAATCAACAATGAAAAGAGCTTTATGTCTTCTTTCGTACATACTAACATTTTCAATAGAGATAAAATACCATTTATTAGAAAAATATTAGAAACAAAAACTGAAGAAAAAAGACTATATATATATATATATATATATATATATATATATATATATATATATATATATATATTCATATTTCTTTAGAAACCATTATAAAAATAATAAACGGAAATAAAATTGAGTCATGAAAGAAGATGGAGAAACGTCGATAATAAAAATTGTTTACACGCAATAAAATTATTATTATACAATATACTAAGTCAAACCAAAACATAAATTTAATTAGATAAAGTGGGCAGATCAGGATTTTTTTCAGATAGTTTTTTTTCGATTCCGACATTTATATCGATATAAAAAATATTAAAAATGCATAAAATTTTCATACGATGTTTAAAAATTGATAACCGAAATTTCTACGTAACTAAAGATCGATTTCGATACAATATTAAATATTATAGGCTAAAATATTTTTATTATAAATCAGAAGCATATTTTAAAATATGAAATAAATACACAGGAAATTATACACTATGTTTTTTAACAATGCGGTTTATAATACTTATACTTGTATACAATTTTATTTAGCATATGTGTATTGTGTGTAATTTCTTTTAAATATAAACACAATATTCAAAATCGATTCATCTTATTCGTATTTTAATACTAAAAATAAAACAAAGATTATTCAAATTATAAGTAAATATTTACGCATTTGCATCTTTCGACATTTTCTTACTACGAAACATACGTATTACGACGAATCCGAAATAAGAACGATCTATTTTTATTTCATGAGTTTTCAAACGAGTTATATAAATAATAAAATAATGAAAATATTAATATATATATATATATATATATATATATATATATATATATATATATATATATATATATATATCAAATTCATATTTTAATCTAATTATTGTTATAAAAATGAAGAATATATTCATGGCTAATTTAAAGTTTTTCTTTAATTCATTTAAGAAAAAGTGTGAATTTTATTATTTTTAATATAAATTAAAAATAAATTAATCGGCCTCATTTTCTTCGGTCGTTGAAATTAATTATTAATAAATATAAAACACCTTTACAATGCACAAATATGTTATCAAAAGATTAAGAATTTTTTTTTGTATATATATTAAATACTCATTATAATCCTAAATTGTACTTAAAATACATATTAAATTTATTATACAAAATGTATTTAATAAATTTAATATAAAAATTACGCACTCATTACATACATAAATTTTAAAACGTTTTACTTTTTTTTGAAACAAGAAGAAATAAACACATACACACGCATCGTGCACGCTCACACACACACACAGAAACGTCAAAGAATGCATGTGTTACAATAAATAACACACCTTAAAACACCAATAAAAAAATAGTAATTCGGACGAAGTGTCGATTTAGAGCTGCTCCTCCGGAGCCTTCGATCACGATTACCACCGTTTCATGGGTATATCTGTCAATTTTTATTGATACATACGCGAAAAAGGCGACAAACGATTTTAAGGTTATGTTCGCGAAGCGCGGACACGACCGCCAGCCGCAAACACAAACGTCAAACTGAAGCGAACGATCTGTGTAATAATGGCGCGCTCTCGCGGATCGCCAACGCTCGATTTCGTACACCTAATTATTAATTTATTAATATTTTAATATTAATAAATAATTAATTTATTACTATAATTAACATATTGAATTGATGCGGATGCTTCTCGACACGGACGATACAACGAAAAGTGCGCAATGCGGATCGAAACGCTATTACGATATTCGAAAAAACGAACCATCTTGTCGCAGTGTTGCCAATCGAAAAAATAACACTATTTTTAATTTGCTGTTGTTTCGTGATGTTGTTTAAAAATCTATAAAATAATAAATCCAAATTTCTATAAATAGATAATTATAAATTATATACAAAATATTTTTTATGAGAAATACTACAATAAATCACAATATTATTTAATTCTTTTTATTAAATTATATATATATATATATATATATATATATATATATATATATATACTCATTTATAAACATATGCACACGTATCATATAATAAATCTATCTTTTTCAATCTAATAGTGAATTTAGAATATTCCCTGCATATTACAATTACGCTACATGAAAATTTTGCTAATTCACTTCGTTTCCCCCTTTTATGTGTTTCAAAATTTAATACGTGTATTCACCCCAATTCGCACCCTATAATGTTCTCAATATATTTATTATACATAGAATCGCATATATTTATAGTAGCAATTTCGTGCATTAACAAATTTTCTTTGTATTCAGATTAGAGTGGAAATTTATATAATTTATATAATTATCTTAATAAATCCGACATATTTTTAAATATAATAAAAACAATTTTTTTACAAAAACAATTAATATCGCAAATTTAATGCATATCTTATAAGATAATTATAACTGAAAAATATATTTAATATTTACGAATGTTTTTTTTTTTTTATTATTCTCGTATCAACTTTTAAACATGATAACAACTTTAAGTAGAGCACATCTTTACAATGCACATGCAAATTTACATTATATCTGAAACGTGTGATATTACAAGAGTTCTACAATATTAATTTTTTTACTTTTTTAATATAAATTGTTCGAAATATATAATTATCACATTTCATGTTAATTCATTTCTTAATTATATTTAATACATAATTTCATTTTAAAATTATACTGGTAAAAAATAAATCAATTATATATTTTTGGAATAATACAAAAATATATTATTTATTAAGACTTCCATTTATTATTATTCTAGATTATTACACAAATAATTAAAACAAAAATATTAACTTTATAAAGCTAATCCTCAAAAAAAAAAAGTTTTTAAACTTCATATTTCTTTGTTCTCTTCATACAACATTCCTTTTACAAATAATTCAAATTAATGTTTTCTCTTTTTTTCATATACTGAAAATAAATAAGAACACCATCGTATTTATAGATCATATCTCAGAAGGCTACGCTCTTTTGTATAAAAGTCATTAAACTATAATATAATAAAATCATCGTAATATAAAGTATACATTGGTACAAATTTATAAAGAAATTGAATCATTATATTAAAAAAATATATAAATTGATTAGCTATTTTTTTTTGTGTGACTATATATGTTTGTTTACAATTTGTTTTATTATTTAAATTATCTAATACATAAGTCTGTGATAAAATAAATATATTTTTTTTATATAAATTATGTGAAAATTTTATGAAAATGTTCTCAACACACGTACACATTGGCACAGAAACAATGACCCAGTAGCGAATCGGCGTTCGATATTTGAACATCGTCTTTGCGACTTCATTTTATTTTATTTATCACTTTAATGTCAGTATTATAATTGTTACTAATTAATAATAATTAATTCACTAGTGTAACTAAGTAAAAAAAAAATGAACAATAAAAAAATATCGCGTATATTCGTAATAAGAATTTTATTCATACGCCGTTGACAGGTACACTATAAATAATTATAATATTAAAAAAAATGTATGTATTATTTAATTATTTATTAATATTAATATATCGTATAATTTTACAACATATAAATGTATTATTATTACTGATAAAAACATATTATATAAACTCAACAATATGACGCGACAAAAATAATAATCTATAATATCGTATAACTATCATTCGATCTTATATGTACTCTTTTTTATCTTATATTATATTATAAATCGAAAAAATAATAATATTTTTATATCAAACATCATGTGTTTTTTACGAAAAATCACAATATATATTATACGATATAATTTTTAAACTTGAATAAGAAAATATAAATATTAAAATTAATATCATTTAATCGTTATTATTATTAATTTTAAAATATAAAAATTATTTATTTATACTTATCTTTAAAAACAAACAAAAAGTACACATAAAATTACATACGATTTGGCACACAATCAAGGTTATTAAAAACACTTATGTAAGTGAACATGATATAAAACTGAAATTCTATAATCGGAAATTTATACATGATTTTTCAGCTGAAACTCGTATTTCTTCATCATAAACGATACCTAAATAAATGTTTTTTTTTTTGAAATTTATATACGTGTTTATATACGAAATTATCTGTTTTTAATTTATTTTAATTGAAATAACACCTGCTATAATAATTAGGCACAGTTTATTTATTTTTTTTGCAGCATATCACGAACACAATTGTTACATGAAATAATTGTTTAGAATAAATTTGATAATTTATTATAAATTAATATTTAAATAATTATTTTTTATAGATTTTAGCATGAATATATACATATTTTGAATTTCAATCTTAAATTCAATTTTAATTGTTGAATATTTTAATGCATTTTTTTTATTGTGTATCGTGTAAAGTTGTATTCCATTCAAGGAGAAGTTTTATAGGCCCCAGTTGAATTCCAATGAATTAAATATAGGACTGCGGTTAAATGCATAAAAATTTAAATACAAGATGTGTACAGTGACGTTACAATATTGTGAAATTAATTTATATACCATTGTGGGTCAAGTTAATAATTTGAATTATACTAGATGAAAATAGATACAACAGAAGAATTTGTCGGGTCATGAAAATTGCATAATTTCAATTTCTATTCTTCTTTATTATCATAAAAATATGAATATATTCAAAAGCGGAAGCGTGTTAATATTTTTTTATTTATTTTGTGTACTTACTAAGTGATATTTTAAAATATATTAACTATTTTCCAATATTTTACTATGATTTATTAAGTTATATGGGTAATTAGCAAATGAATCGTAAATTTGATAACATAACAAACAAAAGCGATTATTTGAACCATTTTTCATATAATTATCAATAAATTAATAAAATAACTTTTTTAATTTTATTCTCGTTTATTTTAGCAAACTACATATATTAATCCATTTTAATTATTTCCAATGAAAATGTTAAATTTATCATGTTAAAAAGAAAAATATTTGCGAGTTTTTCTTTTGTGAAAAAGATCACTCATAAATAATTAAAGAAAATATTTTTATTATATTTTCTTCACATTATTATACATATTTACAATACATATATAATTTTATTTCTTGAAATCGTTTAAAAACGAAAAAAAATATATATACAATATTTTTCAATATCAAATTCAAAATAAACATAGTTGTGACAGTAAATTTATACTTAAATCAATTATTAATATACTATTATAGTAAAATGAAAATAGTTATATCTTTTCTATGATTGAAAAAAATATGAATTTTTCGTTTACTTGTTGCAATTTAGTCCGAGAATTGTTAATGTAAATCTATGAAAATTAATTTTCCCAGTATTAAAAACTTATATTGTTAAAAACCTAATCTTTACCGTTTAATTAATTTTAAAATTATATTTAATTTTGATTTCATCAATTATATACATTGCACTCATTTAAAAAAAAAAACTTTATCTTTGGATAATACAATTAAAAACTTCACAGATAACGTTTTTATCGTTAAATTACTGTTACTTTTACAGTTTATATAGCACTATTTAGAAGAAATTCATACGTAGCAACAAAATATAGACATCGTTATCGATTACTATTCGATAGATTAGACACACATGCGTAGAAAAATATTAATGTGAACGAGAAATACGTAAAAAAAAAATAATAATACGAGTTTGAGAAAGTATACGGAATAGAAACGACACAAAAGTACTTCGGATACGAGAAAGACAACTCGTTTTTTAAGTACATCCATCGGCTGTAATATATTATATATATATATTTTTTTTTTTAAATCGTCTATAAAATCGAGAGTGAAAATGTTGAACGGACGACTTCTTTTACCATTGTCATTTTTCAACGACGCCACTGTAAAAAAAGTTTTGCGATTGGTCATGTCGCAACCAATATCAGCCATCGGACGTGGCTGTGGAACCAGTTCAACAGTTAATCATCAGCTGCCTGTGAACGCATGTAGATCCTGCAGCGTCTCCAATCGTCGTTCAACTTTCGGAAACGTCGTGGTTAGAAGATATTCTTCTGGTTCCAACATGGAACACGGTTAGTGTATGTTGTAAACATACTTAAACATAAAATTTTCCATTGTATAATTATGCTCTAGAATTCTTAATTGGTCATAAAATTTTAATGTCAACAGTAATATTTCCTAATTGTTTTTGTAGCATAGGCTCTCAACTTTTTAATGCAACTGTTTTTAATATGTTTATTAATCTTCTAATCTAACAAAAACATTTTATTAACACTTTCTCAATATAATATACCTAAGTTTTTTTTAATATTTCCTTTTATTCATATTATATTACATATATCTAAATACAGAGGTTCATTTTATGGACAAAGGATAAAATTATATATAACATATTTAAAATTCATGACACATAATATGTTTACTAAAAATTAATAATAATAATATATCCATATTACAAACTAATATTCATCTCCTATTTTCTATCCTTTCATTTCAATTGTTACAAAAATATAATATTATTGATAATCACAACTAAAAATTACTACGTATAATTAATAGTTATATTTAAATTATTTACAATCTAAACGTACCTTTTATCCTTGAAGAATTTTCATATCACTTGAGTGATAAATAAGTTTCAATAATTTATATTTTATAAATAATCAGTGAGTTGAAGTTGTCATTCTGATATGATTGTGTGTATATGTATTTTTTTTATTTAGTTGGAAAGTAGTGTGAAGACGTGATAATATACATGTATTTAAAGAAACTTGATTTTCTTACTCACACACATATCATACCAATAACATTGTTTATCAGAACCTTTCACGCTTAAAGGTCATATATAAATTTAAAAATCCGTCCAAAACTGCAATTTTTTTCAAAATAAAATACATATATAATATATAATTTCGGATTAGCTAGGATCACCAATTTTATATATATATATATATATATATATATATATATATATATATATATATATATATATATATATATATATATATATGTATGTATGTTTTTTTCTCGTTAATATTATTAAATCTCTTATTATTAGTTCATATATTTTAAATATGATGGTAAAAGTATTTTTTTTATGTTCAGTTATTATTTATTTTAATAATATTCTTTACAATTTGCCCTATTCATTCTTAAACATATAAAGTTTTATAAAAATATTCATATTTTTAAATTTAAGTGTGATATTATAAGAATGTTTATAAACTGAATATTGTAGTTATAATAAAATTTTGTTATACTTGAAATTGTGTTAATTATCACAAATACCACAAATGATAATTGTGAGAGCAATTAACTGACTCTATTCGAGGAAATTTGTTTTAATAATATAAATAAAAATATAAATTGTTTTTTTATTTTCCAAATGAATATTAAAAATTAAAAAATATTTTTCTAATATATATTTTTTTACTATTAATTAGAGATATAAAATACACACATTTTTAAGTATGATGTAAATTTCTTCATTGTAGTAATTACAATGCATACTAAATATATGTATGTAATGTGTGTAGAATATTTGTATACAAATGTTGACCATGAAACTATTTTTAAGCAGAATTTTTACAAAAAAAATCTTCTAATAAAAAATAGGTCATTTATTGTAAAATACAAAAAAGTGTTTAAAACTATGTTTAGTTAAAATTGATATAATTTAACATTTTATGTTTTATGAATTTATTTGATGTATTCAATATTTTAATAAGTAAACAGAAAAATTAGAATATCGATTCATTTAAATACATTTACAAAAATTGAATTATGAAGAAATTTTACAAAACTTAAAAAAAATTAAAATAAATTTATAAATATCGAATATTAAAAATTGATGAAAATTTTAATAGCAATCGTAGCTGTGAAGCAGGAAGATGCCAGAAACTTCATGATAGAATGTTTAATAGCTGCAGGATCTTTAAGGGGTCCTGCCGAAGAGCAAACTGATGTTATGCTAGAGGCTGATCGTCAAGGACATTTCAGTCATGGCATGAATAGATTAGGTTTTATGATTATTAATTTTCTTTTGATATAATTGATATTTGAAAAAACAAATTTTAACTTACCTGATTTTTCAGCAATGTATTGCAATGACATTATATCAAACTCTTGTGATACGGCAGCAAAGCCTGTTATACTTAAAGAATCAGCGTCTACGGCTTGGGTTGATGGTCAAAACGCATTAGGAGCAACCGTTGGTAATTTTTGTATGAATATAGCTCTTAAAAAAGCTAAAGAAACTGGTGTCGGATGGGTCGCAGCTAAGGGTAAATATAATTTCTATTAAAATCATATCATATTTCTATAAAATATATTATTGCAATTCAATTTGTTGGCGTAATAGGATCAAATCATTATGGAATAGCCGGCTGGTATTCGATGAAAGCCTTAAAAGAAGGAATGATTGGAATGTCCTTTACAAATACATCTCCATTAATGGCTCCAACTCGCAGTAAAAAAGTTAATACAATTTATATAAACCAAAAATTTGCAATGTTTTTACTTTTTAAACATTTTCTTTTAAATGACAAGTCTGAACCCCTCTTTAGTTACGTCAAAATATTTATTTTTCTGATTTTATATATAAGTTTTAAATATTAATTTTGATTTATAATAGGCTGCACTTGGAACAAATCCCATTTCTGTGGCTGCACCTGCCAAAAACGACGATAAGTTTGTTTTAGATATGGCTACAACAGCTGTTGCAGTAGGAAAAGTAACTCTAATTTCAATAAAAATATTAAATTATTGTTGTAACATTTGATCAATAAAATATTTGATTTCAGATTGAAATTCAACGTCAAAAAAATGAACCGCTTCCAAGTGGATGGGCTCAAGTCAATACATTACAATTACAATATAAATGTAATCGTACTTTCATATAATTTATTTTGTTTTCATAGGGTCCTGATGGATTATCAACAACTGATGGTAATGTAGCTTTTGAAACTGCATGCTTAATGCCATTAGGTGGTCCAGAAATATCATCTGGTTACAAAGGATATGGCCTTGGTGCAATGGTTGAAATTCTTTGTGGTGTTACATCAGGTATTTTATGTTTTATAATATTATTAATTTTATATAATATGTGTTTTAAATTTAATTTATATTTTAGGATCCTTGTTTGGAACACACATTAGACACTGGTCTCTTTTAGGGCAAGGCAGTCCAGCAGATTTAGGCCAATGTTTTATAGCAATGGATCCTTCTAATTTTGCTCCAGGTTTTGAAGATAGAATGAGCGATTTGTTAGGACAACTGCGAAATTCAGACCCTGTATGAAATAATTATTTATGAGTGTTTTTTTTTTCAATAATCTCTAGTGATATTTATTCTTTGCTTGATTTTAGGCCGATCCTAATAACAAAGTTATAATTCCTGGTGATAAGGCGACTGCAAATATTAAAAAAGCTGATGAGACTGGTATAATTGGCTATCACATAAGCCAAATTAAAGCATGCGATGAACTTGCAAGTAAATTAAATATCAATAAAATAAAACATGCACAAATGTAATTATATATATTTTTTACATTCCTATTATTCTAATACATTTTTCATATATTTTAAAATATAAAATTTCTATAAATATATTAAGACTTTTATTTTTAAATAAAAAATAAATCTATAACATAAATATTCCATTTCTAAACATTTTTTCTAAATAATTCAATATACCTGGATTAAAATATTGACATTACTGAATAAATGTCTTCCTTATTTATGAAGGGACGAATACCCACAGAAGGAGGATATTGTATATTTATTAAGGTCGTGTTTCCTACAAATTAAGCATCTATGTACACCTGCCCTAAATTTTAATGTCTGAATAATGAATTTAATGAAGTATGGTACAGTGGTTATACATAAATCTTTACATACAGGAGTATTAATAATCAATACATTATAAAGAAAGACCGAATTAAACTTTATTACAAAAGTTCAAAATTTTATATAATATATAGAGTATTTTGATACTAAATAAACTATAAAATATTAGTGAAAAATAATAACTAATTAAAAATGAATTTATTTATACATATATACTTAAATATTCATATATAAATACACACATACATACATACATACATACATACATATATATATATATATATATATATATATATATATATATATATATATATATATATAGAAATTAAAATGACTATATTTATATATTATAATATGAACAGTCCTCCTATCTGGCCCATTAGCTCAGTTGGTTAGAGCGTCGTGCTAATAACGCGAAGGTCGTGGGTTCGATCCCCCCATGGGCCAATTCCTTTTTTTTGTATTTAAAAATAAGAAATAATATTTTTATCATACGTGTCTCAAGTGTGTTAATTTTTGAAGTATTTTTATCAAATCAAAATGTAAAAACATTAAATTATTTAATCTTAGGTTATACCAATTTCTTCATATACACATATGTTTGTTAACACATTAAAATAAATGAATATTTATAATTTCACTATTACTATATCATTGCTCTTATTATTACTATATCACAATTAAACATAATTCTTCAAAACAATAAATTGTTTTTTTACATTGAAATACAATTAAAATTTTAAATATATAAAAATATTAAAAGATATAATGACATCTATTGTAAAAAAATATTATTTATTTTTGAAAGATACTATTTTATTGATATTAAAAGATTAATGTATTTTTAAATATACTGTTTAACTGTTTTTAATAAATATATTATAATATATAATACTGTATTTTTCTGCCTCAATAAAAAAACAGACCATTAAAAAGTTACATTTAATAACAAATCTTATCTTTATCAGATACAAAATGAAAGATTAATTCTTATGCCTCTCCATGTTTAATTTTATTAACCATCTAATCTTTGTAATAAATAACGCTTTCTAAATTATTTATACAATTGAAAATGTTTATAGAATGAAAACCTGGTTATTTAAAAAACCACATATTGTATTTTTATTACATTTCAAGAAAATTATTGTGCTTTTCCTTTACCTTCAATGATATTGTGGTTTTTCCATGACCACGTGATGTTTATATATATTTTTGTGTCTGGCGCTTTATTATTAAATTATCATATAGATATATTAATTTAAAAAGATGCATAAATTTATTTGACTTTCAATTCACAAGCCATTTTAACAACGTCAACACATTTTTTTAAATACTTTGTACGATTTTTAAAAGTATTTATCATCCACAATTTAAATTTATTAATAAAATTAAAAAAAATCGACAGAAGTGAAATATATTTTTTGTGAATTATATAATAAATTTGAAATTACAATTTTCTTTTTAATAGAATTAAAAAATATGCAAATTTACCAAAATTTACAAATAATATATTCACAAATAATAAACGAAAAATATTTTTTTATTCTTCATTATGCCGAATTAATGAAAATTTATAATTTCCATAAAAATATCAATTTTGATATACAAAAACTATTTTATTATTAAAGAAAATGTATGAAAGTATAAGAGTTTTTCTGTATAAAGTTCATCAGTAAAAAGAAATGATATATATTTTATAATATTATTAACTTTATATATAATAAATTTTACAGTGTGAATTAATAAAACAACGCACAACTCCAAACATGATTTTATTTAACATAATATAGTATTTAATGTTTTGTATAATATTTATTTAATTTTTAATACATTATTATTTGAAATTTACTAATATTTATCCTTTTATGCTAAAAATGTTCTCTTAACTTTATTTTGTCATAGAACTACCACTTCATATAATTAAAGCTTAAAAATAGATGTCACTAATATTCTAGGTTTTATAGATAATACAGCTAATGTCCTATTACTAAATATTTATAATAAATACATTATTTATTAAATATACATTGTCTTACTTTCTATACATATAATTAATTCTTTTATATATATGTATATATATATATATATATATATATATATATATATATATATATATATATATATATATAATTATGAAAAAAAAACTATTAATTTTTTCACATTATTTTAATATAACCATAGCTTTTAGAAAATCATTATTTAAATCCGAAGTATTAAATTTCCTTTACAGTATGAATCATTTTACGGCTAATCGTGAATCGCATATTATTTTTATACACTTATATATTTAAAATTGATTTTTAAATATATTTTTTAATATACAATACAAAGTTTTATAATATACAATTGGTCAAAAATTTCAATAAAATATTACATAGAAAACATTTATATTATCAAATTCTTATAACAAAGAAATAAATTTCAATTTCCGTTTTTGATGTTTAAATAATTATGTACACCGTCGTTCTTTATAATATAAAACTATACAAAAGTCATATTACATAATATTAAAAAAATAACGATTTATTATTTATCCAATGCACGACAATTCCTTTAAAGTATCCGATTTTTTTTTCATTTACTTTAAAAAAAAAATACTTTAAACGTAATCGAAAAACTTAAGCCGAATAAATCGATTTATAAAATCGACCGTCTCGATTAACAACCGCATATTTTCAATCGATACTTAAACAACCGCCGCTTGAATGTCATTTTTTCATTATTTTTTTTTAGTATTATATATATATATATATATATATATATATATATATATATATATTCTATTTAACGTCGCCGTTAAATAAAATATCAATCGATTAACAACGGAAAACAGTGTCCGGTTCAATTGACGTCGATAACAAGACGAACAAACGTTAAATCCGTAAAAATTCTTCTGTGAAAAACGATGAACCGAACCGATGGGCATTGAACCGAGATCAAAAACGTTCTTTGCTCATTGAGAATAAAAATATAAATGAACAGAAGTTCAATAAAGTGTGCTGAAAACGCATATTTTTGCTTGAATCAAGGTTACGACGTTCCTTTTATTTCAACTATAGACGTATTTTTTTTTCAACTATTGACATTTTTATGCGTCTTATTTTCCGAATATTTAATTAAAATTGTGCGAAATATGATACTAAAACAAATTTAACTTAATAATTGTTAATTTTTAAAATTGATTAATATGATTCGTAGTATTGTATAATATATATATATATATATATATATATATATATATATATATATATATATATATATATATATATATATATATATTCAATTTTCACGCCGCATTCATCGATTGATCTAATAAAAATTCACTGGAGGCAGTTTAAGGCTCTCACGTAAATTTGCATAAATTTAAATATATCGACGCAACAAAAAAAAAATGGAAAAAAAACGGTCGATTTTTTCCGAGTTTTCCTCTTCGCTCGTATCGAATATGCAAATTTAACGCCCTTTTTGCGAACAGAAGGCTTTATTTATATCGCTTCGAGATACATGGAACATCGATAAGTTACTCAATACGAGGTCGCCATTGAATCAGATTCCAATTGTACTTTGATAGACCTTCTAGAAGATATATTGAACCGTTTTATTTTTTAAACGGAAGTTCATAAACGTGGTTATATTTTAGATATTAAACAATCGAGATGTGAACCAAAAAAAAAAAACGGATGTTTGCATTGAATCGAATCTTTCGATAAGATCAAATTTTGCGTATGAATATAATTTATAGCATTTTTTAATATCATAACCATTGATTTTAAACACTTGTGTTAATATCAGTGACGTGCGGCGATTATTTAATAGTCTAAAAGTCTATAGAAATTCATAAAAATGTAAATTACTCCAATTATATTTTAATGAAATTCCCTAAATTATTATTAATGTCGTGAAATACACGAATTAATGGAAAATCTATTGTTTTATATAATTTTAGATATAAAATATTACATAGCAATAAAAATCAGCCAAAAGACAAATAGTAAAGAAAATAATGCAAAAGTCGTCAAGAATTAAATTGCGCATGAGAAAATAAAGATTTTTGTTAAAAAAATATTAAGGAACTAACATAATTTAAATAATAATTATATTAATTGTAATTGTTTAAAACACCTAGCGTTGTCTCAAAATATAATTGCTTTTAACTTTACTGAAAAAAACTTTTACTGTCATTATTTTTCTATTCGTAATAATGCATCTTATGATATTATCATATAAATTTTATTTACGGTGCAACTTTTGATACATAATTTAATTGCATGTGCGTTTTATTTATTTTTTTCTAAAATTTTTGATTTTCAGATGCAAAATAATCATATAAAATTTCTGTTTTCATAAAAATCATCATAACTTTGCTGAAACAACTACGTTTTGATAACGGCTTTCAGCATACAATTCTTGTATATTTTTTTTACACAAATTCTCTGTAACTTTTATTAACTATATAATAGTAATTAATTACATATCATATATATTTTAAACGAATTACTTTCAACTACGCCATTGGTTTGAATTGTAAATCATTTCGATAATTTTTGCATAAAGCAATATTTTGCATACATTCAAAATAATAAAAAAAAACAAACAGTCTACTTCATCGGATACAATAGATGGATGTTGCAGCTTTTTTATACGTCTTTATTTATTAGCGGCATAATCAATGTTTCCTTATTGTGTCAATTTTCCTGTTTCATTATTAGTTTTTTCGTTTCATCTATTCCTTCCAATTAAACGAATCTCTTATGGCCGTTTAACGTCGTATTATTAAAATTTAGTGAACGCGAATTGCGTACAGAGACCAGAACTAATTACGCCATTTACCAACAACGATGAGAAAATGTGCGATAATTAATTTTCGCAGTCGGATTGAAAATTTGTGACTTTTCTAGGTGAAGCCAAAAAAAAAAAATTGGACATTATAGAGTTAATGTGCGAGCACGATTGACAATATTCCTCCATTGTTAGCCTTTTTCATCTGTGGCTATTGTTAATTATTTATTTTTCTTATTCTACTGATTAAATCCGAATGTTAATCGTTTTTTCATAATAATTTTTCTTTTTCAATGAACGGTTTTCGCACGTGACTTCATTTTTTTCCATCTGTTTTACACCATCATAATTGGTCATTGCTACGTAATAAATTATACTTAACAAACAAAGAAATGTGATATTAAAAATGTTGCCCTTTTTATTAATAGTCTTAACACGTTCAGATCTAGCGAAAAAAAAATATTGTAAATTCTGACGATTTTAAAAATAATAGTTTGAGAAATGAAAAATGATAGAAATTTATATCTAGTAATATCAAATTATTTTGAGTTTAATCAAAAAAATATATATAAAAATAAAATTGATTATCGTAATCAACGAAAAAAATAGAAAAAATGGAAAAGCCATCACTTAATAAAAATTTTCTAGTAAACATTGTTTTTTGCCTGAATATTTAATTTTGTAAATTAATCAAGATTGATTTTCAATTTAAAAGACATTCAAACTGCAACCTGTCATATTTTTCAATACAAACATGATTTTTCATTATTATTCAATAGCTAATATATATATATATATATATATATATATATATATATATATATATATATATATATATATATATAATAATTTATTTTATAATATTTATAATACAAGTAAATCATATATTTTATTTAACTTTTTTTTCTTTTAATTTGTCTTTGTCTAAGGCAAATTTTGATGCTTGATAAGAATCATCTCTTCACTTTAGTTATCTGCAGTAGTTCTGAATATATGATTATATTTGTTTAAGAATGACAATATTTTTTGATAAAATCATATAATAATCAATTACTGAAAATTATGATGAAAAGCTTATGAAAATAATAATTAAACTTGTATGATATATATTATTTTTTTCCTATAAAATTATTTTTTAGAGAAAATCTCATTATTTTATAAATATATATATATATATATATATATATATATATATATATATATATATATATATATATATATATATACGATGGTAATCATAATTTTGAAGATAACGTGTTAACATATAACGTCTTTTTGTTCGTAGAAAGGGTCAAAAAATATTGAGAAACAACAGTCAAAAGCGTTATAATTTCCACACGCATTCGTCTTAATGTTACAGTATCGTTATAATTATGAAAATTGTCTAATTATTCTTCGAAGAATTTTCTTAATTTTCATTTTATGTTCGTTACAAAACGTTGAAAAAAAAAGATACATCAAGAAAAATACAACTTCAACTCTTCAACGACGACACTCGACGAATGTGAATTCTCGAAAAGCCTGTTCGATGACCCTATTTTAAGTGCAATAGTTTGTGCAATAAAATACTGTATAACGCTAAAAATATACCGGATTCAAATTCGACGTCAGTTCAAGTCGTCTATTACTAGGATTGCAAAATTGAAATCTCTATGTCGTCTTATGTCTAGTTAAAATATTATATATGAAATTCAAATATCGATACAATTTAAAACTATAATATGCGAATGATTTTATAAGTTTATCAATTTCAACTTTTTATCTAAATCTATTTCTGAGAAAGGTATAAATGATATTAGTGACTAATATTCTGAGATTATATAATAATATATTACCTCACATTTTTTTTCTGAAAATATATTACCGTGTTATTAAAAAGTATTAATTTTTATATAAAAAAATATATTACCGTGTTATAACATGATAACAAATCTTAAAGTTAAATATATTAAAGCGAAACAACATAGATTAATTATTTGTATATTTTCTACAGACAAATATAATATTTTTAAAACTAAAAATTATTTATTTATCACAAGAACAATAGTATATATATAATAGTATTTTTTTTTATACGTACATATGAAAAATATTTTTTAATATAATGTTTCCTTATATGAAATACTTTTAAAATTTTGCATATATAAGCATTGAACTCGCGAACAATCGCATATAAAACGAAACAAATAAAGAATCGAAATCAATTTCACACCCACACGAAAAAAATTACGAAACCATTAATATATTATATATATATATATATATATATATATATATATATATATATATATATATATATATATATTTATATATATATATATATATATATATATATAAAGATTTTAGAGTAATGCCGCCAATTGATTTTCCATATCAGATAATTTGCATTGATTTATTTGATTATAATTAATGTAATTTCAGCGCTGAAGGAGAACACGTTATGAAGGAAACTTTAAAGATTGACCTTGCGTTTTAAATGCATAAAGTGTATTAAAGAAAATTTATTAATGTAAATGATATTTTTCTTTTTATACATTTTTGATATCAGGAATTCCGCGATATAACATATTTATGAATTATATGTGTAAAATATTTTCAATATATTACGTAATTCGCAAATGTTTTAAATTGTATTATTTGCACTGTTATAATAATTAATGCAATCATTAGTTTTTCTCAAATATTTTTTTTTGTGCTAAAATTATTTTTTACAAATATTTTGAATTGTTCTATTTATATTGAATAATATTTTGAACTCTATATTAATATAAATCCATTTTTTTTTTCATTAATAAACCTCATTATTTTATACCAAATAATCCATTTATGTGTGAAATAAATAAATATATATAAATTAGAGAAAAAAATGTAAAATAAAATACTTGCAAACTATTTTTATAAATATGTACACAAAATGAAATTTTATGCAATCGCGTAAATCAGTGGTTCTTAACATTTTTATATGACTGCCTAGATCTCTAATATTATTTAATTTTATGAAACTATTTAAAAAAAATTAACGACAACAAATTTATTAAATCATCTGACACAATTTTGAGTTTTTAATGTAATATGCAAAAAAAATAATTTTATAACATTTTTTTTTAATAATATACATAATCATTAAAAATTACATTAACGAATCAAACAAATATTTTATTTGAATTGAAACAAGTTTATACTAGAATATATTAAATAATATAATAGTAAGCTTTTTCATTTATAAATAACCTGTTTTAATACGAGTTCATCTATTACAGAAAATTATTTAAGAAAAAATAAATATTCCCTATATATATATATATATATATATATATATATATATATATATATATATTCTTAAATGTCATCTTATATTTAATTATTGACATATATATCATGAGTAGGTTTTCATCTAATATTGCTAATTATTTATTTGCATATTGCCAATATACCATTCAATATGATAATAATAAAATATTTACAATATATGACAAAGTTACTTGACAAATATATACATAAAAGGATGTTGTAAATATGTTAACAACCGACAATAATTTTTGAAATTTTTCCAATCTTTAGTGAACGATATACACTATGAGTTCCATTTTTTTTACATAGAGACGTCATTGTAATAATATTTTCAAAATGTCGACATTACATAATTCCTTTTTTTTTAAGTTAAAAACGCACCGTCGGCATGCGTAAATGGGAATCTTTGAGAAGAATTCGAAAGAAAATATTTACAACTATGTAATGTGTGTAATTTTTATACATCTCACGACCTTTAAATGTACAAATGCCGATACACATATATGTTCCTTTAAATATATATATGTATATATATAGAATAAATAAGAAAAAATAAAGATTCGTGGCATATTTTTCCTGTTTGAAGGTTTCAATTTGGCAATGTCAATTTTCAATATCGCAAACAAAATTCTTTAAAAATTACTGCAATGCAGTTGCAAAACAAACAATGGTAAATCAGCAAGAAAAATTATAAAAGCTCATATATAGAACACTTTTTAATTACAATTATGAAAAATTCTTTAATATAAAATGTCACTCATTCTAATTTATTATATCCATTCTCATTATGAGAAAAAAAAACGCAACAAATATACTTCAAAGAATTCTCATAAACAATATACTAATACTTAATTTTTTTTTTTTGAGATATTAAACTATACTAATTTAACGCGTCCTTAAAAATAAAGACATTATAAAACCTGATCTCATTCACATAAATTGAAAAACACATAAATTAGGCGATTAGGTAAACGAAATTTGTGTCGATTTTTTTACATATTAATATTGATATTAATGAGCTTTTATTATATTCCTTAAAAAAATAAATAATACGTAATATATTTCAACTTTACGATATTATAATTTATTCGAATATCGATCGAATTAAATTACGATTCGGTTTTCCGACATATTACATTTAAAAGTCACATTTTATAAAATATTTATATTCAGAATGGTGTTGGAAATTATGTCAAATATTAAATATTTCAGAATATATTTGTAAATTTATTATAACATTAGATATACCAAATATTATATATATATATATATATATATATATATATATAATAGAAATATGAGCCGTTAAATTTTATGTTTATAAACAAAACGGTATCCGCAAATAGCTAAAAACCAGTCTTAAACGTGTCAAATTTAATTCAATTTTTTTCCTTATAGACCTCAGTAATGTATTTAGTTTATTGTTAATATTATTGACTATCTATGATTAATCATCAATTTTCATATTCTACATTAAATATTTAAACGCAATAATACATATATTTTAATTTTTATCTGAAAAAAAAAATATTAAAGAAACCTTGAAAATATTCAATATTTGAATATAATCATATAAATCTTCATTGAATGTCTTTTAAATAAAAAAAAAATTCTTAAAAATATTTTTGTCTAGTTTTTAAATATGAAAAGATGTATTTGTTTTATAAAACTACATCGTTACTTATATACTTATATATATCTAAGGTGAATAAACTTCTAGAATGAGAAAATAAATATAGAAAATTGTACTTTTTTCCTAGCAAAATTATTTAATCATTAAATTATATATTGTATTTTGACAGCGTATAAAAATCTCTTCGTGTAATTTAATATTTTAATTATGCATGAAAATAATAATTATTATCAAATTATATTTTACTATAGTTGAATTTACGTCATCAATGATTCGGCATTTTAAAACTGTATTATAAAATTAAATAGATTAATATACGATATAAAATATGAATAAAATTATATAATGATAATTAATTAATAAACATAAACTTTTTGATTTTATAAAGTTTTTGATTATATTATTATATATATAATATTTATAACGATATTGCGTTATAAATGTTAAACATTGCCAAGTACATTTTTTTTCACAAATATTACAAATAAATTCGATCATCAAATATAAGGAAGAAATATAGAAAAATATTATTATATTAAAAAATATAAATTATTTACGATCCAAATGACATTTATAAAATAAAATCACACCTCGAAAATTCGTATTTGGTCTCTCGTACATTATTAGACTTTAGAATTTTATTTTTTTTACGTGATATTAGGGATTTTCCTTGACATATTGCGTTTGTATAACAAAAATTAGTACTATATATTCACGTATAAATAATATACGTTTATTTCGTTAAAGATTTATAAGTAGTTTCTAGAAATATTAATAATGAAATTATCATGAAGATACGTACCTTCCCACGTCATTATCGTATTATTCATATATTATTTTATTTCCTAAACCTGTAACGACACGAATTCTTAGTTTATTTTTAAAAAATCATAAATAATAGTATTAAAAAAATATATAGGAATTTTCCTTATCCGAATTTCATAAAAATATTTCAAATTTCATACGAGGAAAACGATGTAATAATATTTATAATTTACTTATTTAAAACTAATTAGTATTTTAGTGTACTTATTAAATACAATATAAAGATACAAAGTTTCCTCACATATTAATATATTATAAGTTATAAAATTGACTGACAAAATTGAAAATCTACTTTTTTCCTTCTATTTTAATAATTTTTTTTTACTGTTAATTTCTGAAAACTATATACACAATTAGTAATGTTAATTTAAGTTATAATTACGATAAAGTTAAATCGTTTTCCTTAAAATTAAATTAAGCCGAATCATTCTAAAATATTATTTACGATTTATTAACGAAGAGTATTGAAATTTGTTCATTTTTTTTTAAATCTTAATTTAATCTGAAGGCGATTTCTATTCATATTCTTATTATATTCTTTTCACTCGAGTTCAACTTGACCCAACTCAAAATTATATATTATACTAATCTTTCAATTTTTTTTTCTTTACAACTCTTATTCGCATACAAAAAAAAAATAAGATTATTAAGCGATCAGTAAATTTGCTCATTTTTAAAATATAATTTAAAAAAGAATAAAAATATTTCAACTGCTTTTACAAATATTTTTTTTATATATTTAGCATAAGAATCCATCATTGATTTTGATTTTACTCATTAACGATGCTCAACAATTACTTATACGATAATTATTATTAATAAATAAATATTTTTATTAATCAAATAATAAAAAAAAAACTCATAATTTCTACACATATATTAAAATGATAAATATCTATATAGAATTTTAAAACTAAATTCAAATAAACATCAAAATAAATTACATCTAAAGTTCTTATAGATCAGTGTTTTAATATGTCAATATATGAATTCACATCGAAATAATATTTTATAATATGCAAGAATAAACACTAAGGTCACAATTTAATAGTATATATATATATATATATATATATATATATATATATATATATATATATATATATATATGATAAATGCCGGAAAATTAGATTATCTCATATTACGGAAATCATAATATATATATATATATATATATATATATATATATATATATATATATATATAGACCGATATTCCCTAATTTTCTATTATTATTTTTTTTAATCTTCTATTGCGTACGCGTGTGATTTATAATTTTAGATGTTTAATTAGGTAATAAAGCGTACTATAGCTTAATTAATGTATTTTCGTATTGCAAAATTAATATAATATTATATAATATATGTATGTTTCATAGGAAGCGCGTATCAATTGTTCCAAATATTCTCATATTAAAAATTGTAATTGAATATATATGGCATATTGTTTATTTGTTATCGCCTAATTTAATTCATATCTCGTATAATATTGTAATAAAATGTAATAATCTCGTCTGAAAACTGTTGTTAATTACATGTATAATGTATATCAAATTTACCGCATTGATGTATATTATATTACAAAAAAAAACTGATTATTTGAATTATTTTTAATTTATTCATTACATTTATCCACATGTTTTATAATAATATTTTATGTATAAATATATTTTTGCATGAACTAATTTATATATTATCAATAGGAAATGATTTTCAAAAATTTAATTTAATTTGTTAAATCTGTCATATATTAGGAAATGTTTAAATATTAATTATAAATTTTTAAAATTAATTCCAATACTTAGAGCTTTTATTGAATAGTAATGTAATGTATAAATCAGTGTGAATTGTGGAATTAATAATACTTTTAGACATAAAATTTTATTTTGCATTATTATAAATCTTTCGCCTAATTTCAAATAATAGTAAAAATAAGACAATAAGCAATTTCCTTGTATTTGGAATATTTTTTTTATATTATATATAATACAATCTAAATTGCTATACATTATATAATATACTTAAAAAATATTTTTAATAATAAGTTCCATATGTATTTTCAAATATTCGTCTATAAATAAAATATTATAGTAATTATAGTATTTATTGAAGAATGAAAAAACTATATATTTAATTGATAGGAAAACGCTAATAAAGAGCGTGCATAAAGAATAAAGGACGGAAAAATTACTAATATAGGGTCATATCAAGGTAATGAAAATATATATTCGCAGGATTTCCCCCCGATTTTCAATCAGGTCCAAGAACGTGTGATGGTCAATGATTATGCACATTTTCATATATGCGTGAAAAACAAATATTTGTCAAGAGATTTCCACTTGACCAAAGGTCGTCTCGGTGCGCATAGTCTCCAGTGGCGGCTCGTGTTCGTCATAGTTCTATATAAAAATAGTATGCAAAATAGTATATTTGAAAAAATATTTATGAATTTTATCATAATCATACTAATCAAAATTTATGTAGATATTTCTAAATTCCGTAAATCACAATATTCGAAGTATGTACTAATAAAATATATGAACTGTGAAAAAGTACCGACAGTAATAAACTGAAAGACGTATTATTTTTACTGCGTCTTATGAATATATTAATATTAGAAAAAAATATCAAAGATTGACGATCAAAATATCTTAACTAAAAATTCAAAAGATTTATAATATAAATATTTATCTTTAGAAATCATCAATCTTTTTAAAAAAGATGGCTCAAAGTAGAAGAATAAAATATAAGAGTCGTTCACCTTTTAACCGTAGATATCTGAAAATAAAAATAAACCATCTCGAAACTTAAAGATCTGCAATGAATTGATGATTAAAGCAAAAGGAAAACATTGATTGATATTTGTAGTCATGACGGTTAACTTTCAATATGTAAAAAAAAACGAGGTAAAATGTACTCAAATAACTTTATAAATTATTATTAAAAAAAAAATCTTAAAATGAAACCGTTATGCGATTAAATACAAAATTAAAAATAAAATCATTAATTTAAACTTAAATTATCATTATAGTTCTATATTTAAATTTTTGGTTTATATATACTTCAACTTTATGTGAAACATTTTCTTCTTTTTAATTCCATTTAATGAACAATGAAATATGGATACACTTTAAATCCAAAAAAAAAATCATAGAAAAAAAAACGACGATAAAATGATAGAAATAGTTAAAAAGAACTATTGAATATAGTGTGAATATATGAATTTTTTCATATATTTCCATAAGCAACCTTCAACTTTTCAACAATACAATGTTTACACGGTATTTAATTTGAATACTATTCACAATGCACTATTTATTGACATTGCATAAAAAATAAGTTTATATTTCTTATGGAAATGTAAAATTAATAACATTCTTAAAATTGGAATCAAATCGTATTTATTTACATATATGGTACAATAATTATCGTTATATATTTTCGTGTGTTTTTTTTTTTTTTTTTACTTCTTACTATTATTGCATCACAATTACGTGTCACCACTGTGTTATTAATGGCAAAATAAATCAAAAATTGAAATCGTTGTACTGGAACGATGGTCATTCTTCAACTTGAATACTCGGACGACGGCCAATGACCACGACATCATGTTCTTTGATCATTTTTACCATTTTTCTACTTTTTATTCGTAACGTTTTTCCTATTTGAATTTAAAGAATTGTGCTTAATTCTTTATTTATCTAATTGAAAATTGTCATTTGATTGTAACGCAAATAATAAAATATTTTTTGAATAAAATAAATAATTCAAAACTCATATTTTTTTTAATTTAATTAATAAACATACTAATTCAGCTGGATTCATATATATAATAAATATAAATAATATTAAAATTTATTATATAAATAATTAATTTTAAAACTCAGTTTTCTTAATTTTAATATCAATACATTTATTGACTAATTACATACAAGTTAAAAATAATACATTAATGCCTAAAGAATTATCATATTTAAAAAAAAAATATTATTACAAGAAATTTATAAATAATTATATTATGAAATATTCCTAGAAATAATATTATTCTTTATAACGCTTATTAATAAATTAAAAAATATGCATTATTTTAATATAAATCTAAAATAATTTAATATCCTTATTAAGTACATACATTTTATTCTCATATATAACTTATATTAATATTATGTATAATAAAATAAAAAATAATATTTATACAAAATATTGTATTCTGATATAGTATTAATTCCATGTACATTAACACACACACACACACAAATATATATATATATATATATATATATATATATATATATATATATATATATATATATATATATATATATATATATACTTAATACTTTTTCATATTAACATAATTAACATACATAAAAATATTATCAATAAATAACATATTTCTAATATCATTGATATAAAACTTGATATTTAAAACAGTCTTTTTATAAATAATATGTACCATGAGAAATATTTTTATTTACATAAGATTATAATTTCTCATTGTTTTTTTACGAAATTATTGCAAAAAAAAAGTAATATAAATTTGGAATATTATTCTCCTTTGTATTTAACTAGGAATCGAACTAAATTTCGTTCACATTGTTATGCGTTTATATTGCCAATTTTAATTTTAAATCTGGAAAATGATATAAATTATTTTCTTTTTTATTACATATTTGAAAATATATCTATGTAATTATTAATTGAATCAAAGAGGAAAAGCATTGATAATATATAAGAATAGAGCCTGTTTGAACCTGTAGTATTTATGACACATTTTCTTAAAATGCATGCTTGAAAATTTAAAAAAAAAATGTCAAAAGGTCGAATTGAAAAAAAAACACGTCAATATCAAAACATGTTAAAATATAATTCACATATATATCTTATAATTCTCAATCAAGTTTTAGAACTGTAATACAAAACGGCATCATAAATACGCTCGACACACTAAACGATGACAAAACAATACGTCAAAATATAAAGGAAAATATCGGAAAATGCGTAGAAAAAAAACTTAACTAAGATGACTGGATTCAGAAGGAAAAAATATCAAAAAGAAAAAAAAAAGGAAAGAAATAGAAGAAAATGTGCGTCAATAATAAAATTTTGCACGAGACAAATGTGTACCTCATCTGTGTTGAATTGTCGACTCGTGGGATCTCAACACTCCACTATATAAAGGTCTGGTGATGGATTTGAAATTCAGACGAAGATCAGAAGTCGACGATAGTCAGTCACATCTTATCGAGAGCACAAACGCTTTTTTCAAAAAAAAAAAAATTAAGGTATTTATTTTAGTCATATTTTTAATCAATATTTAATTGTTCGATTACTCATAGGAATATGTTCTTTAAATATTTTTTTTTATATGTATAAAATGTATTCATATTTAAACAAAATTAAATTATTTTAAGCATTTTATATTGATTAAAAATATTTTTTTTTCTATATCAAAGACTTTTGTAATAGAAAAAAATTATGAATTTTCTTTTATGTATCATCAATTTAAAGCTTTCTTTAAAATATTTTTATATTACAAATTTAAGTTTTAATTAATTTAATATGAAAAAGTGAATTGAATATATGAAAAAAATATTTTCTTATATAAAAAAATATTAACAACATATCAATGTTAATTTTTGATATTTAAATTATTATAATATATGTTTTTAATATTTCATTTTAAAATTAGATAGAAGTTTTTTTCTATACAATTTTAATTATTTCCTTTATTATCTGTGTCGCAAAAAAAAAATAAATAAAAATAAACATTGTAATTTTGTATTCCAAAAATGTACCGTTCATGCATAATGCAAACACATCTAACACATGACTCAATATATTCGACAATTGCAATTATTTTCAGCTTGAAAATCTTAAATTCAAATGAACACGAGCAATATATTTTCAAGGTCGTTTCAGCACATCCTGAAATAGATTTATGAACATCCATAAAGCACGACCGATAATTGAATTCGTTTAAATTAACACATACACATTATTTTTTTTTCTTCATAATATATTTTTAATTTATTTTACATCGTAATATAAACGTCATTTAATTTTTCATTTTTTTTTGTTTTCAGATGAAATTCGCAATTTTCACGGTTTTTTTGATGTTGGCAGCCGTAGCTTTAGCTACTCCTGTGCCAGAAAATCAACCTGAACCCAAAGATTTAGAACCATCTCAATCTGGTGAAGATTTGAAAACCGATGCAACCTTCGGATTTGGATATTATAGACCTTATTATTACGGAGGATGGGGATATAGACCGTGATTATTATTATTTTTTTAATGATTATTAGAGTAAATATATATAATGGAGGAACATTAAAAGACATTTCTTTATTTTAAATATATTTATTGGAACTATTTTAATTTTAGATATTACTATTTTCTAATATAATTAAATTCTTTTTAATTTCAGATATTACAGAACATATTATTCAAATTACGGATATGGAGGTTGGGGTGGTTACGGATGGAACCCTTACCATAGTTACAATTATTGGTAATTCAATCGGAACGTGTTCATGAAATTTACATTGTTTTGTACAAATGAAAAGAAATGCTATGATTATTTGAAATTATGAAATATTTTAAGAAGCTTTTTGTACCGACACATTTACCAAATATAACGATTTTTGTATACGCATATGTTTTATTCACATTCCTATTCATAAATTGATAATAAATTAAATTCGTCGATTAAAAATGAATAATAATATATAATATTTATATGGAAAGAAAGTGATTCTCAAATATTTTTCTATATATTAAATATCATTAAATTTATATATCAAAATAATACATTTTATTTTTTTATATTTGATGTTCATAATAAATATACAATAAAAATTATTTAAATATGAGAACATTTAAATAATTCATAATCAAAATATTTTTTAGGAATACTAATATAAAATAATAATTTATCAATTCATTAAAGAATATTTAAATATTTGAAATATTGTTTTAAATGAATAATAACGCCTATACTTTTTAATTAAAAAAATAAATTTATTTAAAAATAAAATATTATTATAGTTTCTTAAATAATATAAAAAGATTTAGTTGTAAAATATGTTAAAATAATGAAATATTAAAAATTGTCGATGAAAATCATACTTAATTCAAAAAAATCCAGGTTGTTTTTAAAACTTTAAGAGATTAATATAAAATTCTACTCCAAGATATTTTTTTTCATTTTACTGAAGCAAACCATAGCGGTAAAATTAGATATTTTTGATATAAAATACAAAATAATAAAACATATATTTTAATTGCAATTCTAACATTAAAATCATTTAAGAAAATTGAAATAAATCACATAATGACTAATGGAAATGAAAAAATTACTTTATGATCAATAATTGATATTATTTTTAATTGGCGTCAACGCTGTTTAAAGAAAAACAATGTTTAAAGTTTTATAATGGAACTCCTATAAAATAATTATTTTCAGATTCAAGTCCAAAACATGTTGCATGTTAAAGAAAGAACATTTTATTGTTTAATAAGTACTACAATGTAAAATATTAAAAAAAATCAAATATGTATTATTTTATTAAAAAAATTGTTCAATGTTAATTAAATTTTATGCAGAGATAGAATAAAATGCATAACTATAAATTTAATAAAATATGTATTTTTTTGTATTATAAATACGAACTTTTATATCTATATATTATTGAAATTAATAATAGAATATTACACACACTAACAACACTTTCTTAAATATGTCTATATTTATTTAATTTTTCTTCTAAATATAAATAGCGAAATTAATCAACAATATATTATTTCAATAAATTTAAAAAAAATAAAATTTATTTCATTATATTATTAGTAAATAATACAAAAATTATTACTCCATCTATTATATATTAATAAAAATTTTATTTGCTAAATAATATAATATTTTAAAAATCTTTTAAAGTTTTAATATATTATGTATAGATGTCACTATAATTTTTTTTATTATTATTTACTATTATAAATACTACTATTTTTACCACTGCTATTATTACGATATCTACTACTTATTTATTATTTTTTATTGATCCTTTATCGAATTAATAATATATATATATATATATATATATATATATATATATATATATATATATATATATATATATATATATATATATATATTTATTTATTTCGTATTTTAAATATATACACTCGTATATATTTTCAAATCAAAATCGCAAGTCCTTCAGCACGTGTATTTCATTAGTTATTTTAAACAAAAACATAACAGATGACAGAAATTTTCACTATATTACGATCACGGTGCTAATGACGACAAATGATGAAGTCGTACGTGCTGAAGTTAACGAAAAGGTCGTTGAAACAATTATAATAACAATATTGTCGAATTATATATTGGTGACGCCAATTTTCACCTGTACCGGATTCTGTCGGATTCTATGTTTTCTATTATCCAGATTTATCTGGTATTTTTCGGTTATCGTAAGTGTAAACAGATCTAAAAACGTTTTCTTGAAAAACAATATTTTATCCTTCGCCAATGTCATATTTTTACTAAAATAAATATATCTCTTCAAAATTACATTCAGTGTATATAATACGTAATTAGAATATACAAAATATTAAACCAGATTTCTATATTGATTCATGTTTGTTGATAAATTAAATTAGTATTAATATTAGCAATACTATTCATAATATTATTTCAATATGGAAAAAACGAATAAAAATACTATTTTTCTAGATATAATTACAATTGTACATTCGATATTTTCTATAATAAATTTTAACTAAATTAATTACTTTTATTTTGATAATTTCGTACATTTCTAACTATATTTTATTTTTATTCACAAAGAATAATCTTAATTTTAAATTTAAAATTGATAGCTTTCTTACTATATTATCCATATAAAATACATGCATTTTATATGGACTTTTAATATAATAAAGGAAGTATTTCGACAACAAAACGAATTATTTTATCATTATATAGACTATAAAAATTAAAAATATATAGTTTAAAGCGTGATATTTGAAGAAAGATGTCAATCATGGATGAAGATGTATATTGAAAATGTAATCAGATTAATCCAAATAGTTCAGAATAAGGATATTTCTAATACAAAAAAAATACTATTCTCTACTTAAAAAAAATGGTTTATATACATCATTATATTCTTCAACAACTACTATTACACTTTTATATACTTCAATTGATTTTAATTATTTGGCGTTTTGATATAAAAAATATCATCATATTTTACACAAACGATTATAATTGAATATTTGATAGTAATATATTTATTTACGTCGTCATTTGTACGAAAATGCCTATAAATATTTAACGAATCAATATATTGAACGGTAGAGTACTTACAGTTCAATTGTGCGAATATTTTTATTATACATAGGACGGCCTTCGGATCGTTTTTATTAGACAAACAATACTAATATGCGAAATAAATACTATGCTCGATTTACGTCCATTTTTATTTTCTCTCTTCGTTCGTTCAAAAATAAATATTATATTAAATTGAAAATAATAATGAAAAATAAAAAATAGAAACAAACACAACGATTCTATATGTTGAAAAACATTTTATTTAGTAATTAACTTGCGTTTATAAGCGGTGTACATAATTTTTTTTTTTGTAATTGTGTTAATTTTCCAAAATGTTGTTATTACTAGGATAACCTTTAAACTCGTTACACGAACTTGTTTCATAATCATCATTATATACACATTTTTTTTTTCATTTATATGTGTGCATTTACATTATTTATAATTTCGATTGCTTTATCGCATCATCGCAATACATATTAATAAATTCAACAATATCACTTTATAATACCAAATTTTTTCATCATCCAAAAAATACGTAAGGATAATAATAATCTTGAGACGGATAAACGTGAGGCTCTTCGTGTTGAATTTTATATTGATGTTGTGAATTCGCCTTTTGTCTCAGTTTGTTTCTCAATTTTTCTCTGCGTTTTTTCAGCATTCTGTATACGAATAACGGCTGAAAAACAATGTTATCTTCAGCCGTTTCCAGATCATCGCTGATATCTCTCGTTTTTCTGACATCCAAATTTAATGTATCAGTTAAATTATATATATTCTGTTGTCCTGTATAATTATTAGCATTTTGTTCAATTGGATATGCCATGGTTGACCAAATTCCAATGAAAATAGTTACAAGAAAAAATATCTAAAATTATTAAATGATTGTTTATAAAATGAAACAAAAAATATTTATATTATATTTTAATAAGAAAAAAAAACACTTACATTGACAGCGTTGAACATGTTAAATATTTATAGTATATATATTTTACTATGACAGGAATACTTTTTTTTCAGTAGTAACACCTCTGTACCGTTTTCTACGATTGATATAAGATTTCATCACATCCTCGTACTTATAATATAAATATAATTGTGTTAACAAAATTTTCATTGAATGAATAATTGTGATAAAAGAATTTTTCGTGAAATGAAAATGAGTAACGCAAAGTTACTATGTGCAGGCATATCAAACAATGTAATATAATAAAACGATGACTAAATATCAAAAAGAAAAATCTAGAATACTCTCGATTGACCTAGATCTGTGTTTATTTTTAAAACATTAATTTCTGATTTAAAATTTTCAACTAAACTAATATCTCAAGTTCAAATCTAACTACGATTTAAATATTTATTTCAATCTTAAATATAATAAAAAATCATTTCTAATATTTAATTGTTGATTACAGGATAAATATTGATATAATATTCTAATATAAATTTACTTAAACTAATATTAAACCAATAATTTTTAAAAAATATATATAGAAAAAACGGAACACGTGACCAGAAATGATTTTCACATTTTCTTAGAAATGATTACACCTCATTAGGTGTACATATATTTCATATTTCTAATAATAACCGCATAATTTAATAATAATTATAAATTATTTAATGTTATCATTAATATTAAAATATCAAAGTTGAATAAAAATATTCCGTTCATACTATTTCAACATAAAATAAAAATTTTCAAATTTATAAAATTTTTCTTTGGCGGTAATAATGTGCTAATTTATGAATATTTTTTATACTTAAAAACTAACACAATTCGTACTCGCATAACAAATGTAGTTAATTGACGTAAATTAGAACAAAAAAAAAAAAAAACGCACAAAACACAATTTTGATCATTTTTAGTGAATGTTGTAATATTCTATAATACTAATTTGAAAGATGTAACTAATTTTCATATCGATCCGAAATAATCATAACCTCTGTTTAGCTGTTTAATTTTCACATAAAATAAATAATAATTACGTAAAAAAATTATTTAAAGTTTCATAAAAAAAAATACTTTATAATCCCTCACCTTCTATATATATATTGTTAACGAGCTGTTCACAAAATTAATATACAAATATTTAAATATTTTTTTTTTGGTCAATCAATTATTACTCTTATTGTAAATACGCTCATATTTTTTAACGAAAAATGTCGATAAATATTTATATATATATTTTTATGCGACTCATGACAGAAAATTTGTGTACGTGACCTTTGTTTTATTTTTAGTATTAGAAAATGATTTATATTATTAAATCGTTGATTTCATTAATATAAAATTAATTAATTAAAAATAAATAAAGAACGTTACATAACTCACAAATATGAATTTTTACTTTATTTTATTTTTCTTCCAATTTTTATAATATTATATTCGATATTTGTGTATAAAATATTAAATTTCATCTCGTCCAACATCTTATGAAGATTGATTAAATGTGGGACTTCGTCTATAATAAGGAAGAAAATCGCATTGTAATATATTTATATGATATGATATAAGTCTTATTATTTTATAAATAACTTAATATATCAATAATTTAAAACGATCGATGAATAATAATGCGATATATTCAATTTAATAAAATTTTATTAAAATTATTAATATAACAATTTCTATTAAGAAATTATCTGTGTAAAACAAAAATACTTCTTGGTTTATAGTATCTTGATCTGTCATATATGAATTGACGATTTGGTCTGTCATTTCTTGATAAAATTTGTTGTCTTTTAGTATATCTTCTATAAACAAATAGAGGTCTGAAGACATAGTCTTCAGCTGTCTCCAAATCGTCTCCACTAAAATTTATGTTTGCTTTTATATCTTGTATAGATTTTACTTCATGCGTATAATTATTTAAAAATAATGTTTTATTCTGTATTACTGAGTCGATATTTTTTATATTCGGAAATGCCATAATGGAATATATTCCGATACAAATTATAAAAATGATTATCTATGATAAAATCATATATTAATAAAATTAAAAGATTTATATTATTTACAAATAATCTTAAATAATATATTGTACTTACATTTCTTCCATATATATCGCTCAACATTTCAAATAGTTTCACGTATCTTCAATCGACGTTATGATGTAATTGTTATAATATACTCTCAAATCGCTGTACTTATAAGATGTGACATTATTTGTAATAATTATTTGAAGGCCGATGGTAAGTTTGACAATAAATAATATAAAGACGATTCAAATTGATATTCAAAACTTAATTTAAAGCGACAATTTATAAATTATACGGAACGTATCTCAAATTCGCAGAGCAAATCCACAATATTCTATAATTTAATTTGCAATCGTTATGGTCGACATTCTCATTTTCAAGATGTTTTAAATAAAAAAAAATGTTTTTTTTATTGAAAAAATAAAGTGGAATGTATTTTTTTATATATTAAAAAATTGTTGAAATTGTTTATTGTATACAAAATCGATACATGGTTATGACTATAAAGTTAGCAAAATGTTTAATATGATATAATTATTTTTAAATGATAAATCTTTTATTTTATTTAGAAATTTTGACATATATATATATATATATATATATATATATATATATATATATATATATGTATTTAATATTATTAAATTTTAAGTCTTAATTGAAATAGTAATTTACCTAAAAAAAACTTTCAACAGTTCTGGTAGTAGAATTAGTTAACTCCAGCAAAAAAAAAACATGTATATAAAGGTTAGAATATAATTAATCAATCAATTTAGATAATTTAATATAATTGAAAATATAAATATTTTTACATTTCTAGCAAATTTTTAAATATTTTACGACTTTGTTGAATTGTGCAATAAATTCATAAACAACTCAGGTAATGATTCAATGTAAATAGATCCTCGTAAATTCTTGTAAATTATCATCTCATTCGTATTGCAAGTACTTTAAGCAATTGCACAATATGCTCTTTATTAATTATTCTAAAGTCTAGTAAATCGGCTCGAATAAAATAGTATTTTCAGTAATTCATGCAAATTAAACTCGTGAGAATTACAAATAGTTACTATACAACGAATGATTCACTTAACGGTCAAATTGTTTGAATCACCCATTAAAATTTTCATGATATTATTATACACAAATATAAATGAAACGTCAGATTGAAAAGCATAAATTAGCACTATTTATTAAATAAAAAAATATAAAAATATATGCTACAATATTGCAAGTCCTAAATATGATAGCACAAAACATCACACTTGTAATTTAATTAATTATATGTACATATTTATTGTTCTAATAATATTATTATAAAAAATATATATATATATATATATATATATATATAATAAATATAATACTAATTTTTAATCGGTACATAAACAGCATAAGGATAATTATCTAATTTTTGTCGTACTAAATGTTTTGGAATCGTCGACTTTTTCTTTGTCAATTTCCTATAGGCGAACAGCGGTCTGAAAACTATTCCATTTTCAGCTGTTTCCATTATTTCATCGCCGTTATTTCCTATCTGGACTACATTCGCTGACGATTTCAGACGATCTACACTTTCAAAAATCGGTTGCGATACTATATCCTGTGTATTTAATGCTTCAGCAGGAAAATAACCTTCATTAACATCTACGAAATCGTTTGATAATGGTAAACAGCCAACGCATACTAATAATGAGACAAGAAGAAATATTTTCATCGTATCTGAAAATTATAAATGAAAATTAATTTGATATTATTAAATTGTAAATCAATAAAAATATTATATATTAGAATTAAATCTATATTTACATAATATATGACCATAATAACGTATGATTTATATGAAACTGGATCGATAAATATTAGTATTAATTAAACCCCTTCTAGGAGAATATGGTCTTTTTAGTAATCTATGTAAAAATAATGGTCTGTGAAAGATATCCTCTTGCACTTCTAAAATTTCAAAAGTTTCATCGTCTCCGTCGTCGTTTAATATACTTTCACTCTGCAAACGATCCTTTTGTGAAACGTCATAGAAACGACTCGGATACGCGTTTATAGACACAATAGCAACGCACAATAGTAACAATAACACGTATACAATTTTCGCGGACATGATTATTTTTTATTTATTGATATTATTATAAATTTAATTTTTTTTTTCCACCGCGAGAGTATTATCTTTCACTGCGACAAATGATGGTGATTGATGAAAATGACCACGAATACGGATTATACTCACTATTTATGAGACGCATTGGATTACTTTAACAATTTTCGCCTCGGCACATACGAAATGAAAAAAAAATTAATGTTATTTTTTTTATCAATTTTCCACAATAATCGAGCAAAATATTTGCGAACTATTTATTTTCTCGTTATTTCTGTTGCCGATCGTTACAACGGTCATACAGTGCAATTATTGGTGTAGTGAAAAAAAAAAAAACCAGCGCGCGACAACAATCGCCGCTGCCGCGTGCCCGTCGTTTATTTGATTATTGCGGTGTGTGCTTGAAAAAACCATTGCGGCAATGTTTATAAAGCTTTTAAATTTTTCGACAAAAATGAGATGTAAAACGGCGATAATTGTCCGAAAGATTCTATTTTTTTATATATATATAAATATATTTATATATCTCGAATTGCGGTGTCGTGCGAAAAAATTTCATTTTAGCCGCGCTAATTTGTTTTTGTATACAAAACGTGTTTCTTCCGCGCTTAAGGTCGCTTTTTTTTGATTTTTTTTTTTTTGAATATATCATTTTCAGGGGTGGATGATTTAAAAATGGTTTAAAAATTACAAATATTCATATTCATATTGACTATATGAATTAAAAAGCTCACAATACTATTTCTACATATAAGAATTTTCCTATATATTATTCAATCAAAAATTTTAATACTATTTTAGATTAAAAAAATATTATTAAAAAATTTCATGATTTTAATTTTTCATAATATAGAGTAAAATTGATAACTCTTTTCTTCTTAAGAAAAATCTCTAAAATTTTATTATATATAACAAAAATTTACACACACATACATAATGTGTATAATTCTTGGAATTAAATTGCGACTAAGAAAAAACAATAATCTGTATTATTATCAACATTTTCAATTACACATCCTTGACTATATAATCGCTCGAACAATTGTTTTATGTATGAAAAATTTCTGGAGAAAATCTATTTTCAACTGCATTATTTAGAATTGCTAAATTTATAAAATTATATCCGTCAACACATTTTTCTTATTTACACAATTATCGCGTGATGCATATAAAATTTTCGAAGAACGTCTTTGAATTATACGTGATCCGACTTGTTTCTGAAAATTCTGAGAAAAATGTATGACTTCGTTGTAAAAACAGTATATAGACATTATTTATCATGATGCAATATGATGTAATTTGAGACACAGAATTAAATATTTATTTTATGTCATCCAAATATAATATAAAAAAATCTGTAGTGTAACGAGATATATTTAAATAATTCAAAGATATTATACTTAATTCCAATTTTTAAAACATACAAGTCTCATAAAATCTTCCTAAGCTATAAAAAATATTTCATAAATCATAGAAACAACAATAATTATTTTTTTTTATTATAGCAAAAAAAAACTTTTTGAATACACACCTGGTTTACAACGATAATGTATATATTACACAGCGTAATTATCAATAATAGTTTGATTTTATTGTAAATAATTTCAAGGTAGTTTGATTTTTTTTTCTGTCCTATAAATGTACAGTTCACTGCTAATTTTTCAGCATTGAATTATCAAGGTATAATTAGACCCTTTTAGTTAATTCTGACCTTAACTACAAACCTATATATTGAAAATTTATATATACTTAAATAAAAAAAAATGTATATCTCAATTGTAGTATTTCAAAGTAAGTCATTCTGCGATTAAATTATATAAGAATTAATTAATTATGTTATATAATATTTATGTGAAGTAAAAAATCTAGGAATAAATATTTGATTGAATTCTGAGTAATCTTATCAAAATTCAACAATCTGTGTACAAATTCTACAAAATTATGATAATAAAATTCTCAATATATTTTAATTAAATTATATATTTAGTATTATCCATTAGTCATCAATATGTGATGATTTTTTTTAATTCAATTAATATATTATTAAATATTTTTATTTCATAATTCAATATACAATATTTTATTTCAATTATTAATTTACCATATTTGGAAATACAATAATATTACATATATTCAAATATTTTTCAACTAGAGTTCAAAAATCACAAATAAACACAAAACCAATATTTATTACCAATTTATATTGACTTTCAATCTTTCGCAATTGCATAATTTAAGGTGTCAAATAATTTTGTTAATATTATTGCAATGATTTATTTTTCATATTTTTCGATATATATATATATATATATATATATATATATATATATATATATATATATATATATATATATATATATATATAATTATTTTATTGACATATCATAAAATTTTTTAGTTCAATTTTGGTTAAAATTTTAATACATAAAAATTTGTCGGTTTAGCTATGAAACACAACCCAATTGCGGCTTCCTAACCGCATGCGGCTCTTTAACCGATTAAATACGACTCACAAATTAGAATAAATATTATATAACGTTTGATAAATATTCTTGGCGTAATATTTTTGATTATATATTATAATATGTATTATTATGGTAATTTTTTTGTCGATATTTCAAATAAAACGATACTTTAATGAATTCAAGTCATTTATTTAAATTATTTTTATATCAGAGAATCAATAATATAACATCGATTTTAAATATCTATAAAACATGTATATTTTCTTTAAAAATTTGAACACTTAATATTTTAAAATTTTATTCAAAGTTCTCATTTTTTTTTGTGTTTTCATGTATTTCTATTTTTCAATAAGTTATAACCAGTAATATTCTATTTTATTATATATAAAAAAATCACTCTAAAACTCTATGTGTTTTTTTAATTATATTAATTGTTTTGATTTAAAATTAAAAATATGATATAAACTCAAGAATTATATCTTTAATATAAAAATTAAATATTATACAATATTCTTAAACTATATTAAATCCACTATATTCTGATGTAGTGGATTTAATATAGTTAATATTTACAAACGCTTACACATAAAAACTATTTGTACAAAAATTTACTTAAAATTAAACTTATAAATATTTGCATATCTTAAAACACATATTGCATTTAACTAAGACAATTTTAATATCACAATAAATAAAATATATTACTTATTTCACAATCTTAAACTAACCGTGAAGCACAGGAATAAATCTGAATCTCTTCCTTCCAAGAACACTACTGATATATTGCTCCTTATCCAATCCTTCAATATTAGATATTATATCACCATCTTTAACATCAAAATTATCATTCAATATTTCTCTTTTAGCCAAAACATGTTCGCTATTATCATCTTGAACTTCAGCAGTTATATCATTAGTATCGGCGGTGAGACGTTCAGCTGGATAAAAAGCGATAATTCCGACAATTTTCTTATCATAATTATCAGAGAACTCTTCCATACGATCGTTTAGAAATTCTGGTCCTATATCACCAATATAATAAAGTTTAATATTTTCTTTATTTTCATCTTTTTTCTGATCTATTGTAGACGTTGGTAGTGATGTTGAATATTTTATCATACAAATGAGACACAAATATATTATATAACGCATCTGTAATATGTAAAAAAAAAATGTTAAAAAAAAATATTTAAATAAATAATAAATATTTAATGAAAATATCAACCGTGATTGTCATTTCCATTTATGGTAAAAAGAACGATGTTATAGAATGATGCCGGAACGCATCTGACCCGACAATTTATACTTTACGAATTTTATTTAGTGTTCGTTTGAACCTATTTGAAAAATATTGGAGCAAATTGTTTGTACACACCCAGCTGCTAGACAATTTTTTGGCATCTTAGAATTTGTTCAAAAAATTATACCCTACGCTGGTTCACCTTCATAATTATCATTTGGTATATAAACATACCTTTTTTTTTTTTTACCTCTCTCGTTTTTACGGAATGTACAGTATATTATAATATTACATTATCGTCTTTGGCGATCATTTGCCAATTGGTGGACTGCTTCTCCGTTATATTGGACGGTGAGTATGAATTTATAATTGAATCTATTATTTTTATAATTTTTCTAAAATATAATAAAAAATTAAATAATGCATTTTCAAAATGATATCTTCTTATGAATGTCGCCTTTTTGATTTATTTTCAATTACAATATCGGATTACATTAAAATTTTATCATTCATTCTAAACAATCGTTTTCTCGTTTAAGTAATATTTTGATACTAGATATGCAATCATAAACAAAAATAAATATTTTTTTTTTATCTATGAATACGTATGTATTTTTAATAGAAATAATTTATAAAATGCTTCGTAGGTTTCCCATTTACCTAGATTTAATCTACAAGATCATGAAATATTATGTAGATGATTGGATAAAATAATGATATTTTTAAATATCGTCAATATATAATGACGTTAATAAATACTTTTTATATATCAATAGTATTGTGTAATATAACTGTTGAATTCCAATATTAATAGCGTTCTCAATTTTTTCTAATAATTAATTATGAAACGAAAAGTAATATTTATTATGTATATTTTTTTAATTACTCTTTATTTATTTTTTTAATTATTCAATTTTCAGCTACCTCAAAATTGAAACCATCATTTCAATTTTCAATTTTTCATTAGAGAACTCTTCTTTTTAAAAAAAAATATTTTAATATAAAAATCATGAGAACACAAATTTTTGTAATATATCTTTTATATAATACGTTTATTAAAAATAATCTAAAATAATTTATATCGTTTTTTTAACCCATATTTTTATATTGATTAATATATATATATATATATATATATATATATATATATATATATATATATATATATATATATATATATATATATATATATATATATATATATATATATATATATATATATATATATATATATATATATATATAGAAAATATTATTTCAAAACATTGTAATACAATATTCAAAATATTTTGAATTAAAAAAATAGATATTTTTTTCTAAAATAAAAAAAAGTATAACTATATAATTTTTAATTCTAAATAGAATTAAAATAATTCTAAATAGAATTAAAATAATTCTAAATAGAATTAAAATAATTCTAAAGATCATTGATAGCAAACAAACAGCACAATAGAAAATTGTGTTATGTTTGACATTATGTCTAGTCTGTATATACCATATATATTTTATATTTTCCCCCTTCTTTTTTTATTACACATTTTGTGTGAATTGATTTTATTTGAGATTTTTATTTTTGCAATCGTATTGTGCAAAAGAAATTCTTAGAAATTTGCAACGTGACCCGCTTTCATATAAAAGATTGTACATCTTTCCTTTTTTTCCATTATTTAATTGTTCATATCTTAATTATTTACACTTCTTTTTTTTAAAAGTTATAATATGGTTTTATTTAAATTTGAAAATAATATAAAATATTTAAGTATACAACATTAACGATGAACAATCGCCTTTTCTGAAAATGTCGGATAGAATATTATTATATTAGACACTCTTCAAATACTTAGACCGTATTATTATAAATATTATTTATTCCCTTAACATAAGACTTAATTAGATGAAGAAAATTCACTATTTTGAAGTTGAAAATATATTGAAGGATATTTTGAAGTTGAAAATAGATTGAAGGATATTTTGAAATTGGAAATAGAATCAAGGAAACATATCCTTATGATGAAAAGTTATAAAAGATCTTCCCGAAGGTGAAAAAGTAGGTCAAGTGATTTTCTTGAAAAATAACGTATATATAAATATTAAAACTAAATATTTCTAGATTTTTTTTTAAATGTGGACATATTACTTTTTAAATTTGCCTCACATATTTTATTGATTCAAATTATTTTTACTCTTCAAAATATTCGACTATTTTATAAAGAAATATATATATTTTCAAAATAAACGATAAATGAATTAACTATAAATATCTACGAATATACTAGAAAAAAGTATTTTTAGTCGCTAATATTTGAGAACATTTAATCTGATTCTGAATATTCTGCGAGAAATCTTCATACAAAGTGAGTGCTAATTTAATTTGGTTCCGCAAACTACGATCACGAGATGTTTTGGCATCTACAACACAAAAAGCAGTTAATTTCTTTTGTAATCAAACACTTCGTATATAAATATAAAAAGGGATATTAAACACCAGTGTTTTCAGTGGAATACCATCGTAGCATATCAGTTGTACACATTGTGTCTCAGTGAAAATCGAAGAAAATGTATTATTCTACAGTCTTTGTGCTGGTAGCTACATTCTTTGTCTATTCCCATCAATTGCCAACGTCTGTTTCTACTGCTCAATCTCAAGATCATCCAGGACCAAAGCCTGCCGTCATCACCAATAATAAGCCGAACGAACAACATGATCAACACCCTTTGCCGTCTTCTTTCTTAAAAGACGACAAAACGGTATCAACCGATTCCTCGACCAGAAAAACTGAAGAACGCAGACCACCAGTATTGAGTGTATCTCCTTATCGTCAACGCGATTCTTCATCGACAAGCTCTCCATCAAGAGTTACACCGGTAGAACCAGCTAAGCCATCGATTTACAATTCGCCTTCAGTTCAAAGTAATCCATCACCAAAAATAACCAGACAAACTTCACCATCTGAAGCCTTCAAAGCCCACGAAAGTGCCAGCAGCGGTAGCAATATTAAAACTACTGAAAACACAAAAACAACCGAATCCTCGAACAGAAATCCAACTGGATCCACTTTAAGAAAGACCGATGAACACAAAATATCCACCGCCGCTGATGTGAATGCTAAGAAACCCGAAGAATCCAACAATCGTCCAGTACTCCAGAAAACTTCAACTGTTCAACATGGCATTGTTAAAAGAGATGCCAACATTTTTGTCGATGAACCCAACGAATTCGGAATTGAACCAACTCTTGGTGGCAAAAAATTCAAAGTGTTCCCATCATTCATGGGTTAAAAAAAATATGAAACCCTATATATTTTATTGATATTAAAGTTAACCTCTTGCTATTCAATTTTTGTTTCACAAAATATATATATATAATATTTGTAAATATTAATAGACGCAATAAAATTCTTGATTATTGATTGATTTTTTATTATTTAATTTTCTAGATATATCAATAAAAAGTTTATTTTTCTATAATGATTATTTCTTTTACGACATCACTTATAATTAAATGTTAATGAATAAATAATCAATTCATGAATTTCAAAGTAAATGCGTAGTAAAATATTTATATTTTACTATTTTACGTTGTTGCATACTAATAATTAAAAGGTCAAATAGAACAAACGTGTGATTTTAAAGGGTTTTTATTATCAAAAAATACATATAAAAAAAACTATCTAAATATTTTTGAAACTATAGTCTATTACAAAAATTAAAATTTTAATTTAATTCAATACAAATTTCACTTTAAATTAGATTAAAAAAATAAAATTAATATAATATAAATAAATATAAAATAAGTTTGTACATTTCTATATAAAAATGCAATAAATACGTACAAAAATGTTGTTATAATTGGTTTTTACGATGTTTTTCATAAATATTTCAATATCCATATTATTGTAGATAAAATAAATCTTAAATTTTTAATATTATATTACAATTTTCTCCTCTAAAATATTGGAATAGACTGATAAACGAATAGTTTATAATTGAATGAATCATTTTTCACAGCGAAAATATTTCATTACCATTACTTAAATTTAAATTTAGCACACAATAAATATTACCATCTAACATTTGTTATATAAAATTTAGATTACATATTTGGTTGCAAAATTCGCTCATAAATAAATAAAATTGGACGTAAAAATTTCGGGCTTCGAAATTAGTCTCTAAATTTCTAATATTAATTTCTAAAATACGTAAAACGTATGACGCATATATATTACTAAACAAATATATGTTACTATAAATCATAAATAAATAAATTAATTAAATTTGATCGCAATATTAATATTCGACATTGCATAATAAAAAATAAAATTCATGGATATTGCATTAAATATTTTCGATTTAGAGCATTCAAACGATTTCATTAAATTAATATTATAAATTTTTTCATGCTTAAAATTATAATATTGTAATTAAATCATGAAAATGATGTTCAAAAATTCTGGCAGTGTAATTATTTTAATGATATTATTATCTTACCTCCAAAAAATCGATTTAATCTCTATTGAAATTAGAGTGAACTTTAGATAACTATTATTCATTTATATTTTCGCTCTTAATAAAAATAGGGATATGTTCCAGGATAGTAATTGGCATAATTCGAAGATGCCGGATAATATGATCCCGTTTTTTTATCGTATACTAAAACTGGTGGCGGAGGTCTTGTAGGGGTTGAAATTGGTTTCGGAGTCGCCGACGCATGATTATTATTTGATATATGTCCGTTTCTGTCGCTGAAAACTTTCTTTTTTTGAATTTTCTGTTGTCTGTAACTGAACAGAGGTCTGAAAACCATATTTTCAGCGGTTTCCATGTCTTCTTTCGGCGGTATATCGCCTAAATATGATCCGTCGTCGTCGATTAAAGAGCCGCTCGTAAATGGAAAAGCTACGACTTTTGATTCTTGATTACCGTTATTATTATTGAGAGCTTCTTCTATCATTTCATCTGCATTATCATTTACTCCTAAAGCATCAACGTTCACTGATTTTGGATATTGACTATTTTGATTTTTATTTTTAGCTAATAAAAGATATCTAGGTTCGTGATTAGATTTTGTTTTTGGATCATTCTCGTTTGCATTTTCCTTGTTTGGAATTGCAGTAGAAGTACAATCTTGTATTAGTATGCTTAGACATAAAAACGCAATCTAGAATTACAAAATATATAATTATTCTACATTGCATAATTTACATCTAATTAAATTTTATCTAAAAATAATTAAATAAAAAAAAATTGTTGATAATATAAATGAAACATTTATTTTTTGATATATTTATCATCATATATTTTATTTAACATTGTATTATATTACATATCATTTAAAATTTCAGTAATATTTTTATATTTATTGAAAAACCAATAGTTATCCTACTAATTTATTAACAAAAATATTATAAAAAATATATGCATAATGAAAATTAAAGACATGTAATAATGGGATTTGAATAAAATTGAATTTACTTAACTAAAAATAATTAGATTAGAAATTTACTTAAAAAAAGCTTATTATTGATTATATATTATATAAAAAAATCGCAACTATATAAAGAAAATGTTGGACATTTTCAATAATTTGGTCTTCTAACCCTCAATTGAACAAAAAAAAATCGTCACTTTACATTATTTAAAACATATTTTTAACACATAAGAATTATATTTAACACACTCACCGACAATATAATATTATAATTCGTCATTTTTGTTCTCTTCTTCTAAATCAATCGTTGAACCTCGTATTACGCTGAGAAACTGTGTAATTTCAAAACGAAACTTTATTTCCCTTATTTTTCAACGATGGCACAAAAAGTTTGAATGCTTAAAGTGTACTGAAATTCCTCATCCAGTTGCAACCATATTTATATACAAAAATTAAAAAGTGTACGTTGTTTGTGGAACTTATCCGGACGTGTAAAAACCGCATACGGATGAAAAGTTTCATTCGACACAAACTCGCGAACAAAAAAAAAATCACTTCAAATATATTCTATCGAGTATATATTTGACAAAGATAAATATTTAAAAATTTACCGCGATTTTTATGATATATATATATATATATATATATATATATATAAAAATTTATTTTGAAAAAAAATACAGAATATAGGGTGAGATTTTGTGTTTTCAATATATATATACTCGGAATTCATATGACTAACTATCATAGAGAACAATGTGAAATATTTATATATATATATGTGTGTGTAATCGTATGCGGTAAATTAAAAATATAGGTGTTAATTTTCGTTTTAACTAAGTGCAAAAATTAACCCTTTTAAGTGAATCATTGATGGATATTGAAAGATCGTCATTTATTTGTCGATTATGCGGAATGAATGAATATTTTCTTTGGAATTTTCTTAGCGCTTGTTTAATGTTATTTATTTTTTTTATATGTTAAAAGTAATATTCATTATATCGTGAAAAATGAATATACTTTATAATTTGAGTAGTTTTATGTTTTGCTTGAATACCAATTATTTACAATATATAAGTGATAGGAAATTTTGAATGTTTAGAACCGAGTAAAAGTTTACTATTTCAAAAAAAAACGTGTATAATTTTTATATTTTTCATATTACAAAATATTACATTCAACATTCTAATAATGATGCATTTTTTATGACTTATATGAAAATATATAATACTAATTCATAATAATAATAATTAAATATAATAGAAATATTATCAGTATGAAATTTAATAAAAAATAACACTTTTTTTTAATGTTAATAAAATAAAGCAAATCTCTTTATGTGATAATTTTCAATTTTGTTTTTAAAAATAATCTCTTTCATGAAAAACATAACAGAGTAAAATATCATTTGATATACGTCATTGGAAATTTGTATACAAAGATATATAAATATTTCTATGAATTTTTTTAAGGAAAAATTAGTAACATATAAAATTTCATTTGATATCTGATCACGGTTTTTCATTTTACGATTAAACAAACATTATTTCTTCGAAAACAACAAGAAAAACTTCGCGTTGACCTAATTAAATTATTATTATATTCATATTTATTTTATTTTTTCATTAAAAATAAATAAATTAAAAATTATATATTTTAAATAATGCATGCACACGTGAATGAATATTTATATTTTACAAGTGGAATCGACTTTTAAAAGTGTTAATTATACGTTATAACATCCATTTATTAAATTATATTTTCTATGCAAGTATGTTAACGTTGAACATTTTCAACGTTTCAAAGGGAATTTATTCTCAAATATTTACTTACACCGCTTTTACTAAGAGAGTATTTTTTCGGACATTTAACAAGTTTCTATGAATAATAAATATCTGATAAAAAAAAAATTCGACTAATCGTCAACTGACCGCATAAATATTTTATCTTTACGGTTAACCGTTCGGTTAACGTTAAAATATTATTATATTTTATTTAAAAAAATAAATAAAATAAAAATACTTATCGACGTTTAAAAAAATAATTAAAAATATAAACAAATTTTTGATAAACTTTTGACCGGTGATACATTTTTCGTTTTATTTTATTGTGTAATTTTGGTTTTGAAATGTGTTTAATTGCTTTGTTTTTACAGAAAATAATTTGAATTGCGTAATTAATTATGTGTACATAGATTTTATTTATTTTTTAATACAAACAAATAACTGTTTTAATTAATATAAATAATTTATAGTTAATCTAATGATTGGAATTTTAATATTTTTCTATTTAATTACATTTAAAAATAAACTGTTAATAGTTCAACTCTTCATATCTTTTTTCATAATCAATTAACTCTATATTAGTAAATTATTAATAAATTAACCGAACGTGAAAATTCGATTCGTGATCATATTTTTAAATATTATTTATTATATATTAATAAAATTTTAATGAAATTAATCGTAATTGAGTCTCATAATTGATTTGAACATCAGATCATTACTAGTTTTTGATACAAAATAATAAAAGTCACGTACGATTTCATTAGTAAAACTTGTCATTGACTTAATACATTAAATAGTTCTGGTTATCAATGCGTATATAATATTGCGAAAAAATCAAGTTATAAACTGTTCAGGATATAATTTTGGTTATAAATTTTACTAATGATACTCTTGATAATTTATTCCGACTTCAGTAACAACATAGTGAACAAGTGTTTAAATTTTATATCTAGTTAAATTAAAAACCGTAAACCATGTATAAATTGTGGTTAACGCTTGCGGTTAGTTAATCTTAGAATATAAATTATTTCGATTAAAAAAAAATTATATATTATATACCATTATATATTTTGTGTGTTTTATAGATATTCACGGCGATTTTTATACCGAGTAACGGTTTTATTCTTAAAAAAAAATGGATATTTGACACGGACAAAACAGAAACGACAACAATTCAGCAAATACATCAAGTTTACGGTCCACCGACAACGGTATTTTTAATTATATTATAATATAATTTATTTTATATTATTTAAATTTTATATTTGAAAAAATAAAATACAGACAGAGGCACCTAAAGAACCGTTGTTGACCAAAGACGATTACAATGAATTGTTTAACGCGTTGAAAGATCAGATCAAATTCGTTAATCCGTTCACATGGATCAAAAATAAAGTATACAGAAAATTTGGATTGATAAAAACTGTTCCCGAATATCAGTGAGTATTATTTATCATATTGATATTTTTAACTACAACTTAATAAAACTTGAGTGATAACGTTTAAAATAATTTTAAAAATGATTGAATTTTTTTTTGATATTTTTAACATTTTTTCAGATTAAAACCGGAATTAGGCTTTGTTCAATATAATCAAATAAAATATGTACCATTAGTGCAAATTAAAATCGATCCATCGCCAGTAGCTCCCATCGAACCATCATCAGACTCATCATCAGATGTTTCGGAGCCATCTAAACCTTACGCTTAAATTTAAAAAAAAAATCATATATAAAAATAACGATACAAATAAATAATGAATTAACATATAAACGGCAAGCATTATTTTGGCGTCGTTATTTGTTTATATTTGTATAATTTATTTATTTATTTATTTATTACGTTGCCGGAATAGATAGTGATTATTATTATTATTATTATAAATGATTTAAATAAATATTTTTGCACGTAGGCGACTAGTTTTTTTTCATATTATTTTCAAGCCTAGTTTTTAATATATATGTATATATTTTGATACATTATTATTTTTTACATGTAATAAAACTCAAATATTGATATTATATTTTATGTTATCAATTCATAAGTCGTTTACCTTTTCTGATACAATTATAAACCAATATACGTATATATATATATATATATATATATATATATATATATATATATATATATATTTATATATATATATATATATATTTATATATATATATATATATATATATATATATATATATATATATATATACATTATTAATCTGTGGTAAATACTAATATTTTTTAATGATAATCGGTCATTCGTTTTAAGAGTATCGACGAACAAAACAAACGATTTCGCACTAATTTAGTTCAAAGGTTAAATAAAAAATTAACGACATAAATAATTCAATAAAAATATTTTGTAAATTATTTTTACGCGTTTTACGTTATCACAAACAAATAATAGTACGTGAATAGTATGTCAAGGTATTATATAAAAAAAATCGTATTTTATCTTTTAATGATGGTTCGTTTCTAAGCGAATTTTATATTATAATATAAAAATATATCCGTGAAATGGAAAATATCGTTTTTTTTTCTCTTACATATACTTTTCTACCATTATGAAATATTAATATTAAATATGAATAAAATACATGACAATTTATATTAATAAATTAAAAATTTTATTGAATGAAATTATACGTAGAGTTTTTTTTTTGTTAATTAGATAAAAATTCTTTCTTTAAATGAGAAATTGGATTCATATTTAGTTACATATTTCACAAATATTATAAAAATACAAAATTATGACAATATTGAAATATTGATAGATTGATAAATAAAATTAATTAAAACAATATATAGATAACTATAAAAATAAACATCAACGTTCTTTGTTCATTTTTAAATGCATCAACATATTAATTAATAAATAGGAAAAAATTATTACGAAACATTGTATATTGATTTGCTGGAAAATTATCGTATGATTTTAATATTTATAGAATGACATCAGAAATCAATCAGATCAGTGTATGAAAAATTTTCAATTATTTACAATAATAAAAAAGACAATTATTTATATTAATAGAAGAATAATTAGATATTTGCAAATAATACCATTTTCATTAATAAAATATTACGTGTTTATTATTTAATGCGTAGTTACCAAACGACTAATGCATTATATTAATTATTATTATTATTGTTATAAAAACAATAATATTTATTTTGCAATATAGAAAGTATTTTACATGTAATTGTAAAATAGATTTTGCGATCATAGGTCGTTTTGTTTCTAATCGTGCAAATAAGGATGTGTTAATTAATAAATAATTTTTACTTTGAAAATTTATTGAATCATTTCTTTTACACAGGTTTTTTCGTGTTCAATATATTTGTCATATATTATATTACATATATTATATATATATACATATGAAAATAATTAATCGATATATATTTCTGCGGTTAGTGAAATTAATGATTTTATGAATCACAAAGTGATTACTTTATTTAGTTAACAAAAAGTTATTGTTCCATTTGAAGATTACAAAATAAATTATTCATAGCATTAATAATTAACCTTTTTTTTTCACCTTGCACATTTCTTTTTGTATAATAGAAAAATTATTTCAAATACATTTACATAAAATTTTATTCATTTACTTATTATATATTTATTTTTTTATATCTATTTTTGAAAATAATTCTTTAAATCATTAAGGTTTTTTTAATTAATTATATTACATATTTTTTAAACTAAAAGAAGGTTAACGTTCTTATTTTTTTAAACTAATTTATTTATTCGTTTCTTTATATTTACTTCAATAACTCAAATGAAAATAAACCATTTACCATCTTTTTGATATTTAACTTTTTTTTAGATATAAGTAAATGGAAATAAAATTAAATTTTTATACAGTTAAAATAATTTTAATATCAATTTTCTAAAATTATTATAAATTAAGAAAACATTTTTTGAAATTATCCATGATTAAATTTATATTATTATACATAACCCTATTTTATTATAATTAAACGTATTTATGAAAACAATACATTTAAAAATTGTCGATCTATCATTAAATAGTTTAATTATATATTATATTATATCAAGTGCCATCAGACTGTGCAGTTTAGTCACATCTCAATAAATTCTAATAAAAAATGTCTAAAATTGTGGTAAATCATTAATTTTCTTTGTGTTATCCGTTTAGTTATTTTCATTATTTACTTGTTTATTTATTTTTTTCTTGTTTTAATTTTGGAAGTAAGAATAAAAATACTTTAATCAAATCTGCGACCTCGAAGTGACCGTTAAAATCTCAATAAAAACACTATCAATATAAAATTACAATTACTTATATATTAAAATATATATTTATAAGTTTTCGATGTAGTCGTCGAAACGACTATTTCAGTGAAGTGAACGTCAATAACTATTTTTTTTCAAAATGTTTCAAATTTTAACGTACATGTATTTTATATATATATATATATATATATATATATATATATATATATATATATATATATATATATATATATTATATATAAACAGCTTTTTGCAGTATTTGATTCAATTTAAAATATATTGTATCATTATTATTTTTAAACTGATATAGTTTTACCGATATACAGCTAGATAATATTCGTGTTATTATAATATTTAATTATAAATTACAATATATAATATATATTTATATTCTAAAAATTTAAGAAAAATGCAGTATTTTTTTTAATTATGCAAAACAAAAATTATAATTTTAAAGTACCGTTTAATTTTATAATATTAACTATGAATTATATAAATGTTTTATCTATAAAAAGAATCAATATTTTAATTTTATATATTCTTCATAAAAATATGGTGAAATTATTGTGAATATGTAAAAATTATAATTAAATTATTCAATCCATTAATATTTTTAATGTTATTTATATTTTTATAATATTTTTAAAATAATAATTATTTTTTTGTTTACAGCTGTGTTTGATATTTTTAACACTGGAAGCGATACTTATAAATAGTTTACCTTTCGAGAAAATGGAATGGAAAATCTTTGATAGGAAAATCCTTCACGAAAAAGAAAATCACGGTTATTTTCATTTGTTACTACTTAACGTGTACAGAAATATTTATATTTTTTATACGAAATTACTTGTGCATTTTAATTTTAATTATACTATATATATATATATATATATATATATATAAGGATATAATTGATCATCTTGTAATTGATTGCAGATAAATGCGGTTTTAATGGATTTCCTCATTCGCAAAATGATTTATTGGAACGTTTAATATACAAAGAAAAATTAGATGAAATGGAACCGAGTCCATTAAATTTGGATGAAAATTTGTCAAAGTCGGAGAATCGATATATGTTAAATTAAATATTTAGTAATAATTATTGTAAAATACTCATAAATTATTTAATTTCAAAATATGAGTGAAGTCTGATTTGTATTCTATATATAATATATTATTATAGTAATAATAGTTTAAAACAAATTATTCTTTTATATTACGTAATTTTCAATAAAAAAAATAACAAAAATTAAAAAAAACCGTTTCCATGATAACCTCTCGATTTTTCGATTGCTCTATTTGAGGTCATTTTTTTTTTTCATTCATTTTGAAGTTCAAAGATAGCAGAAGCGACAGTATAATGAAGAAAAAAATTATAAATAAAATTAAACGAAGTTGATTTGGCAAAATATAATGAAAATGATATAAACTTTTAAAATAAAATATACAATTTTTTTTTGACCGTGAATTTGCTAAAGGTCGAGTCGATAATGGTCTAAATTCATTGCCAAAATTATGATATTTTTATTTTAGATTATATGTTGTTTTCTATTATTAATTATTAATTTATATTAAAAGTGAAATTAAAATTATGTTTCATTTTTTTTTCAATTTATTTTATAATGAAGTATAATTAATATAAATCTTGAATACTAAAATTAATAGAAAATGTGAACAAAATTTTATTATATATTTTCGACTGATTGCCAGCAACTTCATTTTTTGATTACAAGAATATATATAAAAAATAATAATTAAAATTATGGTATCATATTATTTAATATTTTATAAAAAATTAAAAATGAATATATATATATATATATATATATACATTATCTTTCTGAAAAATAATTTCAGTTAATTATTATAATCATTAAATTTCATCGGTGACTATATATCAATACGCAAATTAAAAAACATAGAAAATATGATCAAAACATTCTAATAATTGTAATGTGTAATTATTGACAATGAAATAAAAAAAAATATATATGTAAAAAAGAGTAAACACTTCACAGTATTCGTTTCGGTCGGAGTCAAAGTAGGAAAAAAAATCTCACGAGGAAACGAATCAAAACAACTCGAAACTAGTTACGTCACTTTTCATTACGCTTTTTTTTTCTAACATTGCCTATTTTTCGATTATCGTTTTCGTTATCGTTTCTGTTAGACCATGGCTTAAGTATAAAAGGAGTTCGTTTGAATGAGTCTATTCAGATTCTGTTGATCAGTTTCACAAAGCATTCAAAATGAAATTCCTCGTGAGTTTATCTATATATTAGATATATTTTATTTTTTCTTATTGATAGGTTATTGTGATATATATTAATTTTATTTGTTTCTTTTTCTTATATAGGGACTTTTCCTCATCTTCCTCGTATTCTTTGTATCCGTTCAAGGATACAAACAAACTCACGGACATGGACATGGTGAATATAATTTTATATAAATATTATAATTTTTGAATAGAACTCTCTTTTTTTAATATTTAACTTTTCATCTTTTCAAGATGCCCATGGTGCTGTCCATGGACATGGAGCTCCCCATGCTAACGTACATGGAGGTCACAATGCTGGACTTCACGGTCAGGGAGGCCATGGAGCTCAAGGAGGTCATGGAGTTCACGGAGCTCATGGATCTCAAGGAGCTCACGGAGGACATGGTGGCTCCTTTGGTGGACAACATCATGGACATCATTAGACCTTAAATTAAATAAAGTAATCCATCAAATCCAAAAAAAAAAAACATCAACTCATGTAATACACTGCCTTCATTGTTTAAGTTTTTTATATTTGTTTGACATTTTCGACTCCATATTTTTACAATAAACTATGATCAAATGTTGAAATTTAAGTATTATTTATAATACCTCTTTATATACATTCTTATTTAAAATTAATAACATTCACTATAAAATAAAAATTATGAGTTAATATATATAAATTAATATTATCATATGTAATAATATATTTTTACTAAAAATTATCATCAAAACAGTAAAATTATCATTATTAATTTTTTTCTTCAGTTTTATTATTTTTCCAATTAAATTCTAAATAGTTTTTTTAATTGAAAAATGCACAAAACTATCAAAGCAGTTAAATAATCTACGATGTTATAGATTTCAAGATTCGTTTCAAACACTTTTTATATCGAAATTTTATAAATGGTTATAAAAAAAATCAAATTACACGATGACTCGTCAAATACATCAAAATAAAAACATATATTTCTACTTCTTCTATTTTACTATTTCTTCTAGAAGAAATCGTGGACCAATTTTTATAGATCGGTTTAACTTACAGCATCATTAAAATAATATTTTATCATTATTGAACTTAAAAATATTATAGAATATATGATATATATATAATAAAATTTATCATATTTTATTATGAAATTTATAAACACATACATAGGTCATAAAATAATGACACGTTTAATGATAAACATGTTGACTCGATAATTGCATATCAGCTTTTCAGATATTTTTCATGCATTTTTTTTAGTTAAAAAAATGATTAAATTGCTCAAAAATCGTGGTATATAAAGAGAACACGTCGCATTAACGAGCATATTGCTAAAAATTTTACAAACAATTTCGTACAACAAACCTCAACAATGAAATTTTTCGTAAGTAAAATATTTAGATTAAATTAATATATCCTGTTTAATAACGATCAGCTCATTATGAATTATATACTATAGGGAATTTTTCTTTTCTTCATCTTCTTCTTCCTTTCGGTTGAAGCATACAAACAAGGACATGGACAACACGCAACAGGTAATTTTTTTTAATATATATATATATATATATATATATATATATATATATATTTAATATTTAATAATTACGTATGTATTTATTTTAAGGACACGGACACGATGTTGGACACGGACACGATTCTGGACACGGTGTAGGTGGCCAAGGACATGGAGGACAAAGTCACGGAGCTCATGGACAACATGGAGATCATCATGGAGGCCATCATTAAAATATACCATAAAATTGATACGATATGAATTAAAATCCTGCTTAATATAAAAAAAAATATACTGTCTACTAAATAAATACTATATTTAATTTAATATTGTTTATTCATTTTATTAACCTAATAATAATATATATTTGTATTTATTTTTTCTTGATATATTCCACGAATTTTTATAAAATTATAAGTGTGTTTCAAGAAGCCGTAAAAAATAATAATTTTTTCTTTATTCGTTTGCAATAAATAAGATACAAATATTTTTGTTCGTATATAAATAGCTTAACATATTTAAAATAATAAAATATTTTTTACAACATATAAAAGAATTAAATTAAATTAGAATAAAAAGTCAAGTAAGAACTTTTATTTATTTTCATGCTAAAATTAATAAAAAGACGACGAATTTATATTTTTTTTGTCTTCATATTACAATTTAAAATTAGTGTTTCTACAAAATAATTAATCATTAACCATAATGAATATTCCATTAAAAGGCTCAGTTTATACTTTCACACTAGCTTAAAATATTTTATATTGAAATTTAAAACTATTGTTAAACCATATCAATAAATACTATTAATACATTGAAAAAAACTTTTTTCTATTGAAAAATGTGAACTAAAAGAAATAATCGATTAATAAAATCAAATAATTAAATCGTAAAATATTAAAAAAATATTTCTAAATAAAGCTTTTATAATATTTTTTACATATATATCTATTTTTAATAAAACAACATTTCAATTATATATTATTCTAAAGGATTTTCTATATAATATACAATTAAAAATACATAATTATATAGTTTATTATAAAAAAAATATATTAAAATATTTATATGAATTAAAGAATGCTATAAACGAGTTATACAAATACATGATATATTTTATTATAAATATATAATATATAAAAGTCCATATCATAATAATATTCTCAACACAAAGGAAGTAAATAAAAAATAAATTATTGTTAACAACATAATCTTTAAAATTCAAATCTCGATTTTATATAATCCACAATGTTTCAACATCAACTTTTTAAAGTTGTGACATTAAGAAAAAATATATTGAAATAATTTTAAGAACTTACTAATATTACATTTTAGATACTAAATCACTAAAACCCTTTTTTATATTAATAAGCTCAAAAATTTAATTATACTTCTTTGTGCACAGAATATTTGAGAACGTCTCAAAACTATTAATCAATTTTATAGTTTGCTAATTTACACACGTTTGTTATAAATTGAAATAATTTTACATAAATTTATCCATTTTTTTCTATATTCTTTCCTTATGAAAGTGTATATAAGTAATTGTAAAAATAACAATCGTAATAATCTGCTTTTTATCTGAACGAGCTCCTGTTAAAGATGAACTTTATTGTAAGTTCTATTTTTTATTATAAAAAAATAATATTTTTTGTTGTACGATTTAAGTCATTGTATCTACAAAAATATTATAATAATTATTAATATAATTACGAGGCATTAAATAAAAATAAATGATCGGTCAAAAATAATGCACATTTTTTGTGTTTTGCCTCTTTAATAAAAAAAATCTCTTCATTTCATTTTCCATTATTTAAAAAAATCATAAAAAAGCGTCGTATTTGATTTTTGCCAAGGCTATATTTAAAATTTGCTTAGAAAATCTCCATCATATTTACAAAGATATCTTCAAATAATTTTACATAACTTTTTTCAATGCATATAAAAAAATATTCAATTTAACGAAAGAAATACCTAATTCAAGTATCGATCTAATATAGAGCTTTTAAATATATAAATAATCACAATTCGAATACCCACTATACTATAAAATTTCCAATTAAATAATTAATAACTATACATTTTTTTTAATTAATTTCAGAACCCACTGCTGCTCCTTGTTTTTCTATTTCTTGCAATTGGTGAGTTACAATATGACAAATATGCTCATTTTATTATTTTATACTAATAAATTTAAACATTTTTACTTATTATATGGATGAAAATTAAAAAAAAATAGAAACACAATTAACGTAATTAATAATGTGATAATCATTTTCGATTTAATCGTTCGTAATATATAATTAAATAATCATAATCAAATGTTAAAATGTTTAATAAATATTTGTATTTTTTTTTATATTTCACATTTTCAATATTTTCACAGGAAACTCTTTTGGTCATAAACACGGACATGGACATGGACATGGACATGGACATGGTCATGGTCATGGGCATGGGCATGGGCATGGGCATGGACATGGGCATGGGCATGGGCATGGGCATGGACATGGACATGGACATGGACATGGACATTGGCATGGACATGGGCATTGGCATGGACATCATTAAAAATCTGATTTTATTTTACACTATTTTATAATGAATATTAATTTTCAAAGAATTCAAAATATTTTATAAATTTAATGATAAAAATCATTAAAAATAATATAATAAAAAATTAAATGTTATTCACTATACAAATACCTCTATTAAAATTATACTATATTCTTTATCTAAATAAAAAATAATAAAATATACAATAATCATTTGTGTATTTTTAATAATTCTACAATTATTTTGAAATTACTATTACACAAATTCTGGAAAAGAAATGAAAATAATTTATCAAAATATTATCATCAATATTTTGTAGCCTTAATATTAAACGTTTTTCGAAGTCTTTATCACCGATAAATAATAGAATGAAACGATATATGAAAATATATACCAAATATTTTTTTTTAATTGTATTATTAAATGTATTCAATAAGGTTTAAATGTAAAACACGATAAATAATAAATATTATGCAAAAAAATCAATAACTAATATTATATAAATGTAATTAATAAAAGTATATAATAAAACAAAATATTATATTATATATATTGAAATTTTTATTAAAATTAAAATTCTAAGCATAAAAATAAATAAATATATATTTTTTTAAATTGGAAATAATTTGTAAAATAATGGCATCATTTTATCTTTTTTCTAGAAGACAGTATTTTTAATTATAAGGTCGGTACTTAATGAGGCCCATCAGAAATCAAGGTCCTAGACATATTTCCATATTGTCAAATTTCCATATTGAAAAATAAAAAAGAAGAACAGTTTTCCATTTATATAATAAATTTATAAACAAATACAACGCATTTAATTCAATGAAGTAAGTAATATATAAAAAAAATATAATATTAATAATAATTTTATTTTATTAAACTATTTATTTTATTTAAAAAAAAAATAAACAAATCTAAAACGATATATATTTTCTAAACATTTATTTTTTTAATAGTAGTATTTTATTTAATTAATTCAAATCGTGCATTTCTTTTAATTTTTAATGTATTAAAATTGTTCAAAATATTGAAATTATTTTTTCTTATATAAAAAATCTTTTACATCATAAATTTTTAAACATTTTTGTAAAAAAATATATATTAGAATATTTTCTATAAATATTTCACACGTTTGTGAATCATTTTATTTTGTTTTTAATTTTAGTACGATTTTCCTTCTTAACACATTTTCACATATTTTCCAATTTCGTACGCAATCTCAGATTTTACATTTTTTTTTACATCTGAAATCATTGAATCTTCATATTGTTTTTCCTATATTTATTAAATTCATACTTAAATATAAAAATAACACAACAGATTATTAATAAATTCAATTATATATAAAAAAAATCATTTATAAAGTATATATATTAATCATAAAAATATTCTTATTATACAATACTTATTAAAATTACGTTGCACATTCGTTCAGCAAATTCATTCTATTTTTCATCGTCTATGCCAAATAAAAAAATCTCGCACGTCATAATAATATCAATAAATAATTTTAATAATGTCATTGATATCGACATCAATAATCCATACACGAAACGACATCAGGAAAAGAAACATGAATTGCACTTTTATTTCGATAAAATGTTTACATTAAGAATTATGCGGTGACGCAGACTTTGATGATCGAACATGAGATATATAACTTTTTTTCCCACACATTGAATTTTAACTATGCACAATTATTATAATATATGCATATAATTGATTTACATAAACATATACATCGTTTTATCTGTTTATTTTATATAATTATAATTTATTATATATCTTAAAACTATAAAACGATGATTGAACAAGTTATATTATATATATATATATATATATAATTTTTTACTATAAAATTATATGATAAATCAAAAAATTATTATTATAATTTTCATGTCAGATATCATCAAGAATCGCATATAAACCGTCAGTTGGCGACTTCATCTGATTCGTTGATTGCTCATTGTTCATATAGTATATTTACACGTGGTCAATTTAACAATGAAATATGGTTACGTGCTAATATGGTAAACCCAACCGCAATGTCTCTTTATGCATTGAATATCAACTAGAATACATTATTTTTTTCCTCGTTTCAATTGTATTATATAAAGCAAGTTGTGTTCAATTACAGTCACAACACTTGATCTTCTCGGTAGCTACAAAGATTAGATAGAAGTGTTTCGTTTTGAACAAAGAAACGGTCATGAAGACGATACTCGTTTTTGTACGATTTGTTTTTTTTTTTAATAAATATATTTTAATTTTTAAAACTTTCTAAATATATTATCATTGTATTGATTTTTAGATCGGTTTAATATATTTCGTCGCGGCTGCGCCTCATAGTAATGTGAAAACTGCGACAAAAACGGCGAATAAAAATGTGAGAGTTGTGTGTGAAGATGATATGTGTTATCTGAAACCGGTGGAAGAGTCTTCCAGTGAAATGCCAAAGAACGATAATGATATACCTTCGATGGTAGACAGTGACGAAGATGACGATTCTACTGAAAAAAATTTCAACTTAATTCCAGATTTATCCGATTCACATGAAGATACAACGGAACAAGATTCAGGTATTTGTTTATAATTCTATATTTTTGAATTTTTCATTATTTTATTCTTTCTACTTTTCTTTCAAATTTTCATGTATATTTTTTTCTTATACAGGAAAAACAATACTCTTTTATATATACCATATATATAAATAATAAATTACAACATAATCGCTATTATTCTTCAGGATACATAATAAATATTTATTTATTTATATTCATTTCAGTCAAATTAGATTCATCTAATGAACATGATGATGAAACTGAAAATCATAACGACGATAGTCATGAACAACACGAATCTGACGAAGTTCACGACGACAGCCACGAACATCACGATTCAGCTGAAAAACATGGTATATATTGCATACATACGTTATAATTTTTAATATATGCATTTTATCAAAAAAAAAAAATATATATAGAATCATTTATATTTTCAGATAGCGAAGGACATCCAACAGATTTAGAAGAATCGTCCGAAGAGCACACATTAAGCACCGATTTAGTACCACCGAATAACGACGAAAACACTTGGATCGTTAACAATGATGAGAATAAAAACGACGAAGACGACACTCCCGTAGTATTAAAAGTGCCGTTTAAAAACGTCAAAGGTTAATTTAAATAGACTGATAATTTTTAATGTTATTTTTTTTACATTCGATTGTACAATAATTTAAAAAAAAAAATACGATAAAACAGTATTATTTTCGATTGTGAAAAATGTAAACTGTGATGTTGAAACGCAAAACGCGAACGTTTTAATTCCGAAATTTTTATTAATAAAATTATTAAATAAAAAATTGTAATTTTATTTTATTTTTTTTTATTTGAAGATTATTATTGAAATTAATTTAATATGAAAATTTTGATATGATTAATTTTTAATTATTGAAATAGTTAAATTAACGGGTTAAATGACGTCAGCACAACATATTAACCTTAGGAACATTAAAAAAAATAAAAATGCCATTAAGACTTTGAATTAAAATAATTCATTACACAGTTATCCTTATTACTATATAAAAAAAATATTTAAATTATATATAACAGAGATATATATAAAAACGTACAGTATTAATTAAATTGATTTATAAGTATTTAAATAAATAAATAAAATATATAATAATTGATAGTAAAAATATACGCACAACATGTAAATTAAACCGCAACGACAATACAATATGATTCATATATATATATATATATATATATATATATATATATATATATATATATATATATATATATATATATATGAGCACGTTGTAGGAAGAGCTGCGGTTCACCTTGGACAAAGATAACGCGAAGTTGCATTCACATTGAATGCGAACAATATAATAATATGAAATAAAAAATATAGCAAAAACTCGGTACGGAGACCATTAATTAATCTTGTTCGCTTTACGTGCCTTTTAAATCGCCATTAATATAGAACGTCTAATAGGACGATTGTTTATAAAGTTTCGACCTTCTTTCATATAGTCGTTTATATAATAAATATAATATCATACAAATTCCGTTGAATTATTGTACTAATATTAATATTTTGTTATAGAAAATGTTTGATTATTAAAAATTTGTGTGATAAATTTATTTGTAATTTGTATGATATAACTGAATTTACGGTTTAAAATATATTTTCTATACAATACATAATTATTTACGTCAAAATAGTTGACGAAAACCACATCCGTTAAAATACATTTAAAACTGATAATCAGTTATTAAAATTGAATTTTTAATGTAATATATGGTAGTTAATTCTTTTATTACATTTTTAATATTATAATTAAATATAATAAATATTATATTACAATATCAAATGACATTTAAATGATATCATGAAATTGAAAAAACACAATCGGGAAATTAAAGTAAGTATAAAAAGGAAATTAATTATATAGATTTTAATTATCGAATTTTTAGATTTCATTAAAATAAATTTAAAAAAATCAATACTAAACTAACGTGAAAATTAATGGAATAAAAAATATTACTTATCGATTTTTTTTATATTAAAAATTATATAAGTCTAATAAAATATCTAATTTTCTTTTACAGAACATCCATGAAAATAATTAATATTCTGTATAAAAGTTTTCCGACTGTTATCTTTATTATTTTACATAATAACTATAGCAAATATTTTAAATTATAGTTTTTAGTTTAATACTAATTATATATATATATTTAACAATTACTAGATAAAATCAAGTTTATAAAAGAACTTTTTTTGCAATTATACGCAGTTGCATTTTATTTTCATTAGAATCTGTTACTTTTTAGTCGCGTAAAACGATCAGCATGGATTATATACAAGTAAATATATTTTTTTCTTTATATAAATATATATATATATATATATATATATATATATATATATATATATACCATAAATAAATTTATTTAAATTCGCCATATTTTTATTACAGATAAAATTCTTCACATTTTTACTATTAATAAATATTATAAATTCGATGCCCATGTCAAACGATGAAAAATCGACAACGGCAAATCTTTTAAATAATAAATCGGACGACAAAATGACGTCATCAGACGACGATTTATATAATAGACGTCAAATTAATCATAAATACGATCAAAATAAACATATTATAATGCAATCGCAAACTATGGGCTATTCGCCGGCATTTAACGCTTTCTATCCGCCGGGATTATTTTATCCCAGTCCTTTCAATATTCCAAATCCGAATTATTTTCTATCGCCGTATTTTCAATATCCCGCATTTATGGATCTCATAAGAAAAGATGAAACTTCAACTGGGAAAAATAAAAATAATCCGAAATCGAGGGGCGGTGCCTTATTGGAAAATGATGAAAATTCGGAATCTTCACAAATGATGTTATTATAAATATTTCTCTAAACTAAATAATATTTTTATATATATTATATATTAACAAAATAATATTATTTATATTTAATATAAAATTTAATTTTTAAATATTATTTAAATTATATATTTTATATATTTTCTTTTTAAAACTATTTTTTCTTCAATTGAATAGACATCTATAGATTTATTAGAGTATTTTTTAAAATCTGACATTGAAAAATATTTCTCATATAAATTATTTATAATTCAACAGAGGTCAAATTTTTATTACAACATTAAAATAATCTGTGACCTAAAAATAACCGGAAATTCTATTCTCCATAAAAATAATGATTCAAGGCATAAGATTTATAACTCCAACTTTTCCGAGAAGCCAAAAAAAATATTATTTATATAACGGTGAAAATTTTCTATTCGTCTTAACAAAAAATATAATTAACATTTTGTTGTAATATTTTAATTATTATTATTAAATATTACTAAAAATATTCAATAAATTATTATATTATATTATAATTTACATAGAAGGATATTAAAATTTAATTTTGTGATAAGTTTTTCCATATCTTTTAATGTCATTTATGTTAAAAAAACTGAAATACATTGTATATAATAAAAATAAAAAATATTGTAATTATGATTTATTTTTAATATTTGTTTGATACACTAATAAATCAATGAACTTATTTTACATAAAGTATATACAACAAATATATAATTTAAATGTGAAAAATCAACAACAAATAATCTGATATGCTAGTAAAAAAAAACAATAGATTTTTTTTGGGCATCAATAAATACGTATAAATAATAAATTAATTAATAAATATTTATAAATAAGGTTTTTTTTTGTTAACCAAAAATTCCAAAACTAAGACCGCCAACTGGATATCCATATCCATATCCGTAAGGACTGCCATATCCATATCCGTAATCATCATAATGCCCTAATCCATAATAACCATGTCCGTGCCCGTGTCCATATCCACCGTATCCATGATAACCATGACCGTATCCGTGACCTCCATATCCGTGACCTCCGTATCCGTGATGCGGCATTCCAATTACAACACCCACTAATAACAGTGCAAAGAATATCTGAAACAATGTAATATAAATTATATTAAAAATAAATCAACTGAAAAATATACTTTTATTTTTATTCTGGTGAAAAATAATTGTTGTCGTTTTTTTTCTCATACCTGAATCACAAACTTCATATTGAAACTGTAAATGAGCGAGTTCAAATCAAATTATCACAACTCGACTAGAGTCACGAACGGTGTACTACATTTATATGATATTGACATCGACATTTAGCCGGTTTTATAGATTTCTACTACTTTCATAGATGATAAAAATCAGAGGCGAATCAAAAAAGATATTCGGAGAAATTTTTCTATTTGAATTTTTGGAGGAAAAAAAAAGCGACGAAAATATATAAAAATTTAACTGTGGCTCGTCGTATATGGTTTTCTTTTAAAATTTAACTCTTTCTCTTTAAAATTTTCAGTTTGATTATTCATTTTATACAAAGTTTAATTACATATATTTTTTTAAATAATATAAAAGTTCTTTTTAAAAGATATAATTATATTTTTATTTCAAATCACATTTCTAATAAAATAATATTTTCAAAGCTTTAAAGTTGCGTTCTAAAAATGGAAAATCTTCAATGAAAAATAAAAATCAAAATAAAATTATTTCAAAGAAATAGATATGTGTATACGTATATGTATATATAAATTTTAATATTACTGAAATTATTTGACATTTAAACAAAATTCATAATTTATATAAAAAATGGCTATCGATTAATAAATTATTCGAAATTATTTACAACACTTCCGCTTGTTAAAAAGCATCGTGAATAAGCATTTTTTATACCTCTCCTTAATAATAAATGTAATTGCATAACAATTAAATATTATTCTAGATAAAAATAATCTTTTGAAAATACATACACATATATATACAAAAAAACATTTTTTTAAATGTAAAAAATATGTATGTATTAAAATATATATGTTACACACTCACACACACACACACACACACATGTATATATATATATATATATATATATATATATATATATATATATACATTATTTTAATATTTTACTATTAAAAATTCAACACATACCATTTGTATATATTCATTATTATCTTTGAAAACAATTTTACAAAAAAAATATGATAAAATCGATACATTCGGCCCTGATGATTTAGCATTGATATTGAAATATAAATTATACCTGTTAAAAGACAGGAAAATTCCACGTCGACTTATTTCCATTTTTGTAAATGTTAATTTTCGAATAAAGCCTTATCGAAATTTATGTGTCAGATCGTTAAATAAGGCATCGCTTTATCTTATTGAAGAAAATCCTTAAAAGAGTTGTTTTGAAGAATGATTTTTTTTATTTAAACAATTTTATATATTGCGCAGTTATCCATGGTTTTAACAATTTTTTCTATTATGTGATTTAATAATAAATCTGAATTATTCTTATTTTAATCATTAACAATTGTAATAGAAGAGAAAATTAGGGTTTATATTTTGACCACTCATTAATATCTCCAACAATTTTCATTTTATGTTTCATATTTTTTTTATAATATATCTGTGTGTGTGTGTGTGTGTGTGTATATATTAAGAATAGATGCAGAAGTTATAACGGTCATTAAACTTTTTTATTATAATTTCAAATTTTACAATTACGAAAATGGCGCAGTGAAATCTCAATATCCACAAAAATTACTTTTATATAAACATTCCAAAATATTAATAAATAAAAAATATTTTTTTTATCGAAAAAATAATTTAAAATATTTTTTAATTTACGTAAATTAATTATTTGTAATAATATAATTGTGTTTTTATATAAATCTTCAAAAATATTTACTACGACATAACATAATTTGAACAACAAATTAGTGTATTTTCCACAATATTCAATGATATCATTTAATTCAAAAACAAAAAAACATTATCATTGTGATTAATACATTATTTTATTATTATTGACGTATAAGAGAATGTAAATTCATATTTAACGATTATTTATTCGACAGGCATTTGATTCATTGCGATAATTAATAAATGTTACAAAATCGTTGCAACAAATTTGCTAATGGCAATCATATTATTACTGGTAATTTTTTTTTTCTAGTAATTTTAATGTGTACGTTTAATTCATCACGTCTACTTCATTTTATTTTAACGGTTTTGAAATATAAAATAATTTAAATTACAATAAAACTTACGTACGTTTTTCTTAAAAGAAATATATTATAAAATTATAAAAAAAAAATAATACATTTTATATCACTTGCAAACGAACACATTTCTCAATTTATTTATTTATTTATTTTATATTTAACGTCCCCAACCATGATGACCGTGTCCGAAACCTCCTCCGAAACCGCCAAATCCTCCAACCGCAAATCCTCCGAATCCTCCGAACCCACCAAAGCCTCCACGACCACCGTGTCCGAATCCGTGTCCTCCGTGTCCGTGACCGAAGCCTCCCCCGTGACCGAAGCCTCCCCCATGACCGAAGCCTCCCCCATGACCGAATCCTCCGTGACCAAATCCACCGTGGTGTGCCGTTTCAGCAGTTTCTAATGTTTCTTCTGCATTCACATTTTTAGCTAGCACTATTTGATCAGCATTTGGTGGAAGCAATTCATTGTTCACTTCCACTAATGCAACAGGCACGGCTAAAATTTTTGATACAATTCCAAACAAAGCGACCAAAAATAATGCCTGAAAATTAAAAAAAAAACATTTTTAATGTCGTCAAATATTTGAATCGAAATCAACATTTTTTTTATCAAAGCTCTTCAATATGTTCCAAAAATATTAAAAATTCTACTATATATAGTAAAAATTCTATATCAATTATATTATCTATTACGAAAATGTCAAAAAATTGATATTTTCAATATAAAATATTTATTATATAATATATGAGCTTTTTATATAAATTATTAAGCAAAATTTTCTTTGTCTATATTCAATAATATATACACTAAAAAACACGCGAACACGTTTTTACAACTGAAAAATTAACAATATAGAAACTAAAATATGATAATATATTCACAAATCGAACAAGATGAAATTCATAGTTTTCCGCGTGATTTTTTTTAAATATTATAATTAGTATGTCGACGCATAATTAATTCGTGAACGAATATGAAGAGAACTTTAAAAGCTTATTTTTCATGAAACACGATCGATGTATTTATTATATAAAATATGTATGAAACACGTACGATTTTCATGATTGCGAATAAAAAAATTCGTTCAATTGAATATAACATAAACCGCGAACACTTTGTATACAATAATGATAATCATTTTTACAAAGCTCCTTTATATACCTCTTCGCAAAATATATCCTCTTACTACACGTATATTCAAAAATATTTTACTTCCTTCTTATATAAAAAACACAAACAAGTAATTTGTTTATATTACATCAATAAAAATACCTCAATTGAACCAATATAAACATTAAATAGATTTGATACAATTTCTATTAGATATAAAATATTATTTCCTGTAATATAATTTAAAAAATGTACATTATATTTTCAAATTTTTATCTGATAAACAATAATTTACGTTAAATTTATAAGGAATCGATGTATATTATTAATTTTTGAGTTATACGATTCATAGACAATGCTATATAATAAAATAATATGTAATAAATTTTCATTTTTTTCCAAAATTAGATTTTCTTTCCAACAACCCTGTGTTACTAAACCATAATTATGACCTTCCAAAAAACCAAACTCTTATGACGTCACAACATGGAACCAATTATCACGAAATCGCCTCCTCAGGATAAATAGAAATAAATAAATAAAAAGACGAGCAATTTATTATTCTCAAGCATTGCTCATTTATGTACGTACAATTGATAGATTTATTTTTAATATCAACACATACACACACATAAATTATCATTATTCTAACTTTAAAAAAATATATTTTTTTATTGTATATTAACAATAGTATTTAATGATTTACTAATGTGGAAAAAATATTTTAATAATATATAAGTAGAAAAAAAAATAACATAAAGTAAATTTTTCAATTATCTATTCCACTATAGTATACTTTATAATATCAAATAGTTAATGTTTATTTATTTTTATATTTATTTTATTAAATGACCACAACGAACGCAGCATATTTTGACCTCAAAATAATGAAGAATGTTCTTGGACAAGTTCAAATACGTCAAAAACGTGAGAGTTTAATTTGAAAATGCAATATTTTTTTTTTCACATCTTATCAAATTATCTATCAGATATATATATATTTCTGAAAGTAATTATTACTAATAACTAGTAATGAAAAAAAATATTCTTCTTTCTAAAGAAAATATTTTATACAATTGTTGACTGTAAACATATAAATTAAAATCATTATATAAAAACAATTCTAATTCCGCATATAATTTGTGAGAAATAATAAATTTTAATATACAACATAATACCAATTTTAATTAAAAAATGCAAAAAATATTAAAAAAATCATTTCTTAATAAAATTTAATTGTCAAAGCTTCAGGGAAGACATAAAAATACTTTAAAATAACTATCAATCTCGATAAAATTATATTACCATATGAAAATCAAAACAAATTAAAATATTCGTATATATAATTCTTAAAGATTATATATCATTTGATTATTTTATTTTTCAATATAACATTATAGCATAATAATTAAGACAAATAACCCTTTTAAATAAATTTAAATATTTTTAACGCCCATTTAATGATTACCTTAACCTTTAATATATCTGATATTGAACTGACCATCAAACAAAATATGAATTAAAAAAAAACTTTAATAAAAAAATGTTATATAATTCTATTGAGCCTACGTTGATTGATTTCTTTCAATTTTTTATCTCATAACGATTTATGGATGACGAGCAATTTTATATTTATTCCAAATTAAAAAAAAATATATATTCTAGTTTTAAATCTATGTCAATTCACTATATTTAATTTTAAATAAAATCTAGTTTAATTATTATGATAAATAAAATATTTTTCTTCATTTGACATTGAAATTATTATTAGTATAAATATAAGTTTATAATAAATTATGTATAAATAAAATATTTACATAATTTCATTGACCCAATAGTGATTGATAATAAGCTTATTTTTTAAAATCTTTTTTTTTTCTTAAATGCTAATTTTAAACTTGAGTAAAATTCCGTGAAAAAATCGAGGATGACACGAATTTCTAGTTTTGAACGCATTTTAAAATCCAGTTTTTCGTATATCGAATATCGCATTAAAACAAATAAAACTTCAATGAAAAGTCTAAAATGACACGCAAATTTATATTATATATATATTATATATATTGAAAAAAAAAATTTTTTTTCATAGAATACAGATATAGAAAAAAATATTCGGCTGAATATATTTATACATTTGAATTGAAAAAAATAATCGGACGACCGGCATCTTCATCACGTGGAACTCGACGATTCTTCAGAGCAATAACCTTGAACCAGGTTCAACATCGAAGGCACAGGATTTTTTTTGCTAACATTCGAAGATTCTTCACGTTGGATCGTCCATAGATTTTTTTACATCTTCGTTGTTGTTTTCTTTTTTTTTTTGCTAGTCATTTAGCCAAATAACCAGTCACCTTTTATTCCACATTCCGCTATTATCATCGTCTGGACGTTGCAGCTTTTTTATATTCTAAATTATTATTTATTACCGTGTAACGTTTGGAAAAACACGATTGACTCAATTTTTACGTGAATATATATATATATATATATATATATATATATATATATATATATATATATATATATATATATATATATATATATATATACCGAAATATAAACACGGATAAGTGTTTTAAAAATTTTCATTCTACATACGCATTTTCATTTTTAAAATCTTGACCTATCTTAATTTGACATTTGATTGACCTTTTGCGTAATTTTAGTTTTTTTCTTTAACGTTCAAAACGATTCCGAGAATAAAAATACACGTCTTACAAATTTTTGTAAATGTTGACGAATTTATTGACATCAAACTTTACTATGTATATCGGTGTTTTTCAATATTCAAAATCATACTATATATAATATAATCAAATTTAATTTAATGCAATATTTCATTATGATCAATATTAAAATTATGTTTTAAAAATCGTTTTAAAATATTTTTACAAAGTTGACCGAAATATATAATTAATATCTAAAAAGTTTTTCTTCTAAAAATATATTATTTACTTTATTAATTTTTAATTTTGATTTAAAATTTATATTCTAAATTTGAGATACTAATTTATTACTATAGGATTAATGATGATTAAATATTTATTTTTAATAGTTTTTATCATAATTTTCCATACAATAAATTGTCCTAACCAGTTGATTACCCCAAATGTTACTTTATTATATTCAACCTTTGAATACATTAACTTGTACAATAAAATTGCAAAAAAATCTGATTCATTTATCTTATTTTTCATTTTAAATTTTCTATATTATTTTTGAGAACCCTTTGCAACACAAATCAAAAAAAAATCAAAATACTGATACTCAGTAACAGGTTTGACAAGAAAAACATCAGTTTAGAAAAATATAAACGTGAATTAATGATAGATTACAAAAACAATTTAATCGTACATATTACAATTGTAGATGTACTTATCTTTTAAAATCAAAAATGTATTTTTCGTACAATTTCTTATTATTTATTAAGACTAAAAATAAAAAATAAAAATATATTTTACTTAAGTATTACGTCGGACAACTTAATTTATATATCGTAAATGTCTGTTGATAAATTTATAAACAAAAAACGACCTTTTAATGAATATACAACGTCGGTTTAAATTAAATTCTATCAATTTTCTCGAAGGCTTCTTGCGTTCGTTGTAGGAAAAATTTTTAACATTGACCTTAAATGTTATCCGTGAATCAATCTCGAGTATAAATTTTTATTTATTTCCATATTTAAATTCGATTGTAAACAACGCTAAAATGCAGTCAAACGTAAAGTTGGGTCTCACGCAAACCTATATATTTTCATTGTTCAAAGATTTTATAAATTTTAATTGAATGTAAATAAAAATAATCGATATAGTTATTTCTCGTTATTTATAATAATATATCCGGATTATTATTTTTTTTTTGAAATATTTTTGACCGTGAATCACCATTCTTGAAATTTTATTTTGTTTGCAAAAAAAATGATTTAATACTTTCTTCGATTTTATAATTTACAAATAATTTGATGCATTTTTCTATCAATTTGTACTAAAATAAAGTTTTCTATCAATATTTTTTTTTTCAAAAATACGTAATAAATTATTCTTATATATATTATATCTAATTCATTTATCAATTAATGAAATTATGTAATAATATAATATATCTTAAATTTGATTTGACTTTCTATCTTGGCCGTGAACACGGCCAATAACCAAACCGAACATAAAATTAAATATTTTTATATGAAAAAAATAACAACATTATTTTACAAAATATTTATTTATTCCAAAATAATTGTTAAACATTTTTTTATTCAATTTATCTACTAAATTTTACATCTAAAAAATAAAAAAATAATAATATGTTACCAATGACGTAGTAAATATGATGTTCAAAATTTTGATTCTAATATAAATATATGTTATTATTAAAAAAAAAATAAATATATATATATATATATATATATATATATATATATTATTTTTTTGTATCAATTTAATATTAAAAAACTGAATAATTCAATTCCTTCTATTTTAAAAATAAAAACTGTGCAATTTTAAACATTGCTTGCAACAAAGAAATATATATGGTAAATCATATTTAATATAATGAAATTTTTTTTTCCAATATTTTAAAATTAAATCAATTTATTTTTTATAGAAATTTTATTGAAAATCTCTAGAACAAATTGATTTTTCAAATTATCACATATATAGCAAACTTACTTTACCCGTTATTTGCGCATTCGGAAAAATTGTTTCTCCATACGATTTTCGAAAATTTACAATAATAATTTAATACTTTTTTTTCGATATATAATATAAATATATTTCTATTTAACCATTCGCATAAATATCGCGTCGATATATGCATGCGAAAACACTTAAAATATTTACGAATCATACATAATACGCAAATGCTATAAGAAGTGTTTGACGTTTTATTTTTTTATTATAATAATATCCGACGTAAGCGATTTTTACCGGTAAATTGGGAATTCCCGGTATTTGTTTATATGATTCAGTCATATACGCAATTTGTTCGTCACAAATGGAGGCCTTGATATTTTATGAATTTATCGTGTATTTATTCATTTAACCCTTTGCCTGTCGTTTTTTTTTCTCAACGTAAACAAATTAATGATATATTACTGTATTTATAATTTGTTATTTTTTCACGTCGAAAACACGTTTTGTTTTTATTTGTTATTTGAATCGTTTGTAAACATGTTTATATATAAACAATGTCTACAACTATTAAACGGTAATAAATTAATGGCTTTTATACGTTTATATTGTGACGTAATCGAAATTACATTCGATGTAATCACGATTTTTGATAAAACAAAATATTTTTCTCATATTTAATCTTGAAAATCACTCATCGGTAAAATCGTATATTTTGATATAAAAAAAAATAGAACCTGTTTTTGTATCATGTGATCGTTTTTTTTTTATGTGAAATAAAATATACCTCTTCGATATATCTTATGTTATTTATAAATCCGGAATCACAGTGCTTCAAAATTTGGATGTTTCTTCTAGAAGTTAATTATAATTTTTTATCTTTGAATACAAATATATTTATTACATTTACGATAAACCCGCAAATTGCGTTAAATTTTAATTCTGTTCTCTTCTTTAAAACTTATAACTTGAAACAAAATAATTCTTTTACAAAGTTAAGTGTGTTTATTTAATAAATATTAAAAAACGTATAGAATAACTAAATTGAGCTAAATTTTTTCATATTATAACTTGTTTTAGAAAATCATTTCTAAATAATTTTGACCATTTATATCAATAAAGCAATGCTTTCTATGAAATAAAATCTATTAATAAATTATCTTAATAGAAAATATTTTAGTAAAAAAAACAAAAATATTTTTAACAGTAAGCATATTTATTTAAAAAATAATAATAATAATATTAAATATATTAGCAATTATTTTTTAGATTAAAAATAATATTCCATACTATTTATCGTTTTGTACGAAAAAAATATCAATCTAACACAACTTTCAAAAACTATTTAATTTTTAGTATATATAAAAAATATGTATATATATATATAAATATTAAAAAAAATACAAATTACAATTATAAATATAGTAAAAAGTCATGATAAACCGATAATATTTTTGTAGCGAAAAACGATAAAAATGACTGAAAATTTAAAGAAAATCATTTATCACATTATTTATTTGTCTTAATCGATTACAAAAGTATTAAATGTTTTTTTTTTTTTTATTTAAATATTTAATACGTTTGCGATGATAATATTTCAATTTAACCGACGTTAAAACGTTTATTGAAACGACCGCGATGACCAGGACGTCCAAAATTGCCACGATTGAAACCAGCAGCTGGTCTGCGATTTCTTCCATAAGGAACAAATTGTGCTGCTCGTTTTTCTGTTAAATAGAAAAAAAAAATTATAAAATATATACATTTTTATTATTATCAAGTTTCTATTGTTACACTAAAAAATATGCTAATAAATTAAAATCTCATTTGTCAGAAAACAGGAAAAAGATATTTATTATTAATCAATTACTATTATGAATATTATTTTTTTTTAATAATAAAAAAATAATATATTATTATAATTTAATGTTAAAATACCTCTGGCTAAGTCGAACGTTGGATAAATGCTTTGAGGATCAGGATTTTCGATCGCCATTACGATTCCGCATATCACAGCCAATAAATAAAAAAGATATATTTTCGACTAAACAAACAAAAAGAAAAAATAAGATGTATTTATTTAAAAGAAATGTAACATTGTGTAACTTTATATATATATATATATATATATATATATATATATATATATATATATATAATTTATTAATATTCTAGAAATCAGAAAATTCACGATTCAATTGCAAATATTCATTATGACATAACAGTAAATGACCATATTTCGATAAAAAGAATTCGAGAAAATTTCTACATAAAATATTAATTCAATCTGAAACCAAATTCAACAATTGGAAAGTTTTCTTTATAAGTAATGAAAGTAAAATAATGAATGACTATACATTTTCTAACTTATATATATATATATATATATATATATATATATATATATATATATATTATTCTGAAAAATGTATGTAAATTAGAAGATCTGATATAGAAAATGAAACAGCATTTTTAAATATTTATACTCTCTGAAAGTAAATATATTTTCTAAACTATTAACAAAAAATCAAATAATAATATCTAAATATTGATTTCTTTTCATAATGATTTAATATAATTTTATTCTCAAAGATTTTACACTTTATATATATATATATATATATATATATATATATATATATATATATATATATATATATATATAAGAATTATAAAATGAGCGGTTATGTGCGTTACCACCGCACTTAAAAAATATTAATTAAATTATTTTTCGCTATAATCGAGACTCACATTATTCATCTTTGTTGCCGAATGAAAGACAATATGTTTGATATGTGAATCTAACAGAAACTGATCTTTTTTAATCAGAAAATATTATATTTATAGTGTTGAAATAGGAATTTAAAATTTATTTAAATCGAAAGCCGTATATGATCAGATTTTTTTACGTGTGCCGATTATTTTAATAGCAAAAAAAAAGTCAATCCAAACAATGGACGTGTCCATACGTTTTATTTATTGATTATACTATTATATTATTCCTAATTAAATATAACAGTGTATATTTTGCATAAATTCGTGGCGTATTTTCTTATTAAGACATGTAATATTAACAGAGAAAAAAAACATTTATAACGAAAGTAAAATAATTCTAATATCGAAGGTCTTCCTTTAATTAATTTTGACTCGGCAACTGCATCGAAAATATATTTACTTATAAATGATTTATTTTTTAAATATCAGAGATTCCACAATATCTAAAATTATATATATATATATATATATACGTAAAATATTTAATTATTAAATAATTATATATTTTATTTAAAATAAATATTTTTATAAAAAATAATATCAAGTATTGTTAATATTCTATCAATATCTAAAATATCACCTAAATAAATATTTCTCAAAAATATAAAAATAATATTACTACTTTTATTACAACTTCTATTTAAAATTAAAAATTGCATTTACGATATTTGATAAACAATTATATATTTTGGCACTAATTAAAATACAAATGAAACATTTATATTTTTTAAATATATATAGCATGCATATTTATTTTACAAAAAAATATCTAATCATCTAAATAGATATAATTTTTAAATGATATAATAATCAAAAAATATATATATATATAAATTTATAACTAATAAATATATTTAATATGCACTTATTTATTAATTATTCTCCAATTACGTATATGGAATTAAATCTCTAATATTGCGATGCAAATAAAAAGCATAATTACGTGCGATTCGCCCACTCTTTATTATTATATAAAACAAGTCTCCAAATGGAGAATGATTAAAATTACATGCAAATTAAAATATATATATATATATATATATATATATATATATATATATATATATATATATATATACAAAACCGTCGTTTTTTAATTTTAATAAAAATCAAATTTAGCACAATATATTTTCTGCGTTTATGTCGAAATGTCATTTTTTTTACGTGACGTGATTTATTCGACGATTTTTACGAAAAAGTCAACATAATCACTAATCGACGTCCTCCAATACGTATTTTTAATTATAAATTACAAAAAGCTATTATAACATTGTCATCTTTTTATTTTATATAATAAAAATGTATAAAATGAGAATTTAATGTATTTTTTTTTTTTTTTTTGGAAAAGTCGCCGTTGAAAATTTATAACTAATATTATATATTTTTTATTTTTGACTATTATTTTATATTATAATCTTTGTACAATAAATAATTTTTGAAATATCTAATTATATTTTCAAATTAAATGAGATTTTTTTTTCTTATATTATTGAATATAACATGGATTCTTGAATATTGTTAGCAAATTCAAAAAATACTAATAATAATTAAATATTACTTGCTGAAAATATCCTAATATACCGTAATAATTGATATTTCCTCAATAATAAACAATTTAAAGTTACACGATATTAAATTATATATAATATAAAACACAATTGAATACTTTTAAAAATACTTGATATTCCATTCAACAATACAAATGATAGCTAAATATGTTTTGTTATTACAAACATATATATTAATGAAAGACATTTCAATTACATTAAATGCATTGAATCCTTCTCAGTACTAAATTACACCATTCAAATATATAATTTATATTCAATCTAAATATAAAAATATTTTAACATCCTTAAAATGATGCGTAATTATCATTAGGCGTATATTAAATTAAATACAACAGTTCAACAGTGTCTACAAAACTACAAGGTATGTTTTCAAAATTAAAATACGTAAGCAAAATTTAATTACATTATATTATAATGTGTCTAATTATTAATTAATCATCATAACGATATTCAATTAATATTCATTTATTAATTATAGGAATAACCAAATGAGCACTCGTTAATTTGACTAATTGTTCATACAGAATATATATAACAAGACACTGCTCAATATTTTCGCAATAGTGAAAACGAGTAGCTAGTTATCTAAAAATTCTATTAATTTTCACCTTGATGAAAATGGGAAAAGTTTGTATTATTCATATTATTATATTAATGAAACCGTATAATAATATTACTGAATATATTCATATATATATAAAAATTATAATGCAAATTATAATCTGAAGAGTTCTTGAACTTTTTAATATAGTATTCATTTTAATACATTGCTAAATATAATATTAAAATCGGCTTCTTTTATATATTAATAATTTATAATTATATATATTACATATTTTGTTATAGTTCTCAGTGATAATGTTTATTCTTATTGTGAGTATTTTAACAATTGGAATAAAAAGTGATGGTGTTATACAAGTTCGTAAGTGAAATTTTTATTTTTCAATATTATTTTGATTTGATATGTGTATAATATATATATATATATATATATATATATATATATATATATATATATATATATATATATATATATATACGTGAATTATATTTTTTTTATTTAAGATCCACATCTAATACCAGGCATTATTCCATATAAAGTATTACCTAAGATAAATGTGCCTCTAGTATATAATATTTATGATCCTATAACTCATACATATTCGCTTAATCCAAATTTAAGCAAATTGAAGTGACGATCATCAACCAACATTTTAAAAAATTGTAATGTAAATAAAACAAAATAATTTTCATATATATATGTATTTGACATTTAAATGTTTCATACATTATAAATTATGTTACATTTAATGTTTGTCAATCATCAAATTTGTCCGTTCTTCTCGCAGCACGACTTTCGAATGGATTAATCAGATCTATTCTATTATCTAACGATGGATATTTGTCTGTATCATAACGGGAAAATATTTGATACGAATTTTTATAAAAACCATTTCTTGAAACTTAAACAAATAAGAGATATATATATATATATATATATATATATATATATTATTAAATATGATTAATTAAATGTATATTGCATAAATACAATTTTACGCACGAGGAATAGAATAAACTGCAGCAAACACCAAAAACAATATTAAAATTATCTACAATGTAATAAAAAAATAAAACATTTATCCATTTAATCATAAAAAAAAAATTGTATTATATTATATTTAATAAAAATGTAAAAAAATACCTTCATTTTTCTTTTTAAACTAATCTCTGCTTGAATTTTACTTGAGAAATAACGCAAATAATGTTCTGAACAACTTTATATATATATATATTTTATCTCAACACTTATCATCCTAATTATGTTACAAATTAACACATATTTTTATAATTTATTACATAATTAGTGGAACTAATTAAGAAACATTAGTTTTTTTTATCAAAATACATAGATTCTGTTGTTCAAAAAAGTGATCTTTTTTTCTTATTGAGACAATTCCAGAATTTTAATTACTTTTATATGTTTTGGGATGCTCATACATCATTTTTTTATATAATTATAAAGTAATTTAATAAAAAGATTTTCCAAAAATGTATTTTTTTATTTTGTACATAAAAATGATCAAAAATATATATATTGTAATTATTCGTTTTACATAAATTTATGGATGCATTTATGTACAAAAATTAGAGAAATCACTTCAATATAGTATATATTTTAATAATCCATTGATTTATTTTCTGTGCCCATATTTATTACATATTACTAGAAAATCTATAGTTTTTAAAATTGGAAAAAAATAAAAGAATTATATTTATAAATGTAAAATATATTCTATCAAAAGTTGCATATCAATTTAATTTAACACTGTGATCAAAAAGTAAGGTGAATTTGTTTATAAATGACAATTTCACCTTACTTTTTGATTACAACAATTGATTTACATGTATCAATTAATTATTAAAGAAAACAATACCACTTGTGAATATTATGGTATATAATTTTTAATATCTTGACACACTATCTTAATATATATATATATATATATATATATATATATATATATATATATATATATATATATATATATATTTGTGTGTGTGTGTAATCAAAAAGTAAGGTGAAATTGTCATTTAAAACTCCCGGGTATGAGGAAGGCAGCTAAATTGTATTATTTATTTCAAGGTTGGTAGGACTGTCTATAACATTTGCTAAGCGTCTGTTTGTCAAAAGGTTTAATTATCTCCAAGTTACAATTGTTTTTACAACTCTTGATTCCTTCATCACATTGGTTCTTCGGGAATTTTTTACCAAAAACTCGACTCATATCGTTCCGCAACCACCGTATTCACCTGATTTTGGCTCCGTGCGACTTCTAGCTATTCAGCAAACTCAAAAGGTCGCCGTTTTGACACTTTGAGATGATAAAAACTGAATCGAAGAAGGTCTTGAAGGCTATACTGAAAAAAAAAAGATTATTCTGACTGTTTCGAGGACTAGAAAAAGGGTTGGCAAAAATGCGTTTTATCCGACGGGGTTTACTTTTAAGGGATTGAAATTAATTTGGAAGAATAAATAAAGAATTTACATTTTATAATCAAATTCTGCTTACTTTTTGATCACAGTGTTATATATATATATATATATATCCATTTCCTCTTTGATTATTTATGTTATGCTATCACGAATCTCAACAGCCTTGAACTTATCTTTACAATCATTTTTTTGCATGTCTGATAGTAAATATCTAAATATTCACATCCATTGAAAATTCATTGTAAATTATATTGTAAATATTTTGTTTTTATTTTTTTACAATATAAACATTGAATATATGTATGTATGTGTGTTTGCTTGATAATTCATTTTTATATCGTTTTAGTATACTTTATAATTTAACTAAATACTTTATTTTTTCGACCAAAATTAAATATCTGAAAAGCATATATTTATTATTTCTTCCTTCCTCGCGAATTTTTTATTACATGAAACGAATTTTCGTTAATTAAACTATATTATTATTTTATTTTTGTGATAATATTAAAAAAAAATATATTTAATATCTGTAGCCAAATAATATTTTAATAAATTCATTGACGAACACAAATGATAATATAGTATAACATTAATGATTCTCAAACTCTTCATTACAACAAAACAGCACTATAATATAATTAAGTTTTCATCATATACTATACGTACTAATAAAATTCACAAATAATCAATTAATAATACATTTATTATTTTACTTAAAATACAATAAATTTTCAACGTACTTTATATAATAATTGAAAATCACAAATCACATAAACACAAGAATTTAATACAATATTAATGGTATTGCACTTGTGAAAATAAAGTTATTTCAATTTTTAACCGAAATGTTCGAAACTTTCTGATGAATGACCATGTCCATAATGACCATGGTGTCCGTATCCTCCATATCCACCATGACCGTATCCACCATGACCATATCCGCCATATCCACCGTATCCGCCGTGGCCGTATCCACCATATCCTCCATGATGTCCGTGATAACCACCGAATCCGAATGGGAAGAATTGTGGTGATCGTTTATCTAATTAAAAAAAAATATATATATCAAATAGAAACAAATACAAATTAAAGTTATTAAAAATCATATCATATTTACCCCGTTTTACATGATGAACGTTATATATAGGATGTTCATATGCCATCACAATTCCAAATAGGATAACCATCAAATAAAAGATTGACATTTTGTAGATCTATTTCAGAAATTGTATAAATGATAATATAATATATGAAAATACTTTGATCTCTGGAAATTATCAGAAATATACTCACATTGTTCATAGTGTATATTAGTGTAAAAGATGCGTGCTTATAATGCTAGTGTAACCAGAACTGTTTTAGAATATACAAAAATTATTACATTTATATGTTCAAAACAGGATCCACAAGAAATACTAGCTAATTTATTCATAAATAACCCGAATATATTCGTGTTTTTTTTTTATTCATACTTTTATAACAATTTTATATCAGAACACACGTTTTACTCATTTTGTAAAAATATAGTCTTATTTAATATCTTATATTTCATAGATTTTTAGATTGTATAAAATAATATATTATAATATATATATATATATATATATATATATATATATATATATATATATATAACATTTAATAAATATTTTAAATATATACTAAACAAAATCTTTATTATAAAATAAAACATTTTTTAATCTATATTTCAATAACTATAAAAAAATTAATCAAATTATTCAAATTTATACAGAAACTTATATTATATATTTATTTTATATATTTTTGACCAACTTTTATTTACATTGAATATTTTGGAGGCTTTATTTACGAGCATTATATATAACTTCGCTTATTAGAATTTCAATTTAGCATCTGTTAAATCGTTATTAATTTATTTTAATATATTTCGGTCGTCGTTTTACATATTTATCGATTTACAATAATTTGCGGTTTTTTTTTGCATCATTAAAAATAGTTATATTGATTCAAATTATGTAGTTCGCATTTTGAATATCAAAGTTATATGCATGTTTATTATGAAAAACGACACGTGTAAAGATAAGTCTATTTTTTTTCTCTTCCAATCATTTTCATTATTTTTTTTCTTATTTCAATATTTTCTACGTAATTATTATTATCGATTTTAATATTCTCGGTTATCACTATATTTTACACTATTATTATTATTATATAATAATCGTTTTTATTATATATACCTTGACCTTCTAATTTAACTTTCACTTTACTTTTGTAATTCTATTTCCTCGTCAAAATTGTAAATATTTTAGTGTAAAGAAATATAAAAAGAGATATTTTGAATAATTATGTATAAAAAAAATTATATTAATTTTTACTTCTGGACACAAGAAAATTACATTGTTTAAAATTTTATTTTTCACTCAACTTAATATCTTAATTTATTTTTATAATGTTAAATATACATTTTATTGATATTATCACTAAAAATTGCTTTTAAATAAATTATCAAACAGTATTAAATTTTAACAATATTCATCCCATTTCACTTTACATAGTTAATATATATTTAGATTACATTTTTTTTAAATAAATATTTGGCTTAATATAACATTATAATTAAAACAGAAAATATTTGGTGTATCAATTTTTATTTTTTTATTATTTCACATTTTTGAAAAACAAAATATCATTTTGAAATCATTTTCTTTTATCATCCTTAATGGATATGTACAAAAAAAGCTTTAAAAAAACTGATTTTTAAAAAAATATATAATTGATTTTAACCATAGTATTCAAAATTTTCCGATGATGATGGTTGACTTCCATAATATCCATAATGAGGTCTATAATATCCATTACCACGTCTATGACTGCTATATCCTCTATGTCCTCGAACATATCCACTATATCCTCCATACGGATAGTATTGCGGAGATCGCTTAGCTGAATTTGAATAAAAAAAATATTTTTTTAAACTTTTTTAAACGAAAGAAAAAACTAAAGAACTTATTTATTTCTAAAAAAAAAAAATAAACATTTACCTCGTTCTACATGATGAACAGAATATATAATGTGTGGATCGGGATTTTCAAATGCAATCACAAATCCACAAATAACAAACATCAAATAAATAATGAATAATTTAAAGATCTGCGTTAAACAAAAATTAAGATATATATAAAAATTAAGATATTTTTTCACATTTACATTGCGATAAAATTCAATATACTTACGTTATTCATCGTCTTAATTGTTTCACAAGATGCGCGTTTATAATGATGGTGAAATCGAAACTGTTTTTTAAAACATAAAATTAAAGAATTTATATGTTTCAAACAGGATCTGCACTGTTAATTTATTCTAAAACTAGCTCATTTTTTGGTGTTTTTATAATAATATACAATGATATTAATTCTTATTGTCGTTTTGCATAATTTAAGAAAAAAAAAGAATAAAGCAAAGTTATAATGTTATGTAAATATAAAAAAAAGTGATAATAATAATAATAATAAAAACCAGAAAAATGTTTTCTTAATTAGTTCCAATGGTGAATATTTAATTTTTTTTCATTTCTTATCTTCTTAACACATTCTAATTACTGATATAATTCTCTGTCAAAAAAAGGGGTGACCTAATTTACTAAAATATATTATATAAAAAAAAATATCCTTAAAATATGTAATAGCGTCTCCTGAGGATATCAGAATAAATTAAAAGAAAGCAATATTTTCAGTAATAAGATTAATTCTGAATTCATTAAGGACAATGAAGGTGCTAAGTTTATCCAATGGATTTGTTATTAATTTCCTCAACTAGGTTTTATCTCTTACTATTTTTCATTATTTTGAATCTTGATTAGTATACAATTTTTAGATTTCAATGTTGTTTTTGTTATCACTGATTGTTATTAAATAACAGGAAATCTCATTTATTTTCTTTATTGAATCTGCTTTATAATAAAGTTCATATTTCGCGCTCAAAATTGTATTGTATATTTTGAAATATTTGTGATTTTAATTTTGGAAGCGACGATTCGAAATATTTAGGAATTTATTACATAAAACTTGCTGTGATATGTGAAGTCTTAACTTTTTAATCTAGAAAAAATAAAAGTAATAGTACATTTTTTTTAATCCATTGTGCAGTCAGGTAAAAAAGTGTTTTAATATATTTTTTTTAATATAAACCCTCTTTTAAATTTTACAGAGAACCGAAAATTAGTTATTTATGATTTTTAATAACAACATTAAAGAAGGTCACAAATGGCACTTAAATGATAATTTTAAACTACAATAAATATTATTTCGAATCGCTTATATTTTCAAACCATATACAACACTGTTGATTGTCACAGTGAAAAATTAAAATATTTAACTATTTTACATTATCAATTTAACCGAAGTTTTGTAATATTCGTAGATTTCTCTTATTCAAGAATGCAACAGTATCTGATTCATGTAGTAAAAACCAGTTGCAACACTGAATTGATTGCAAAAGAGGTCGTTGAAACGTTATTTAGTATTATATACTCATTATCTCATTATCATAAATATTTATTTAATACCTAGTCAAACTGCGATGATAAATGATAAAAAATAAATTAAGTTACTTTAAATACAAGTGTGTAATCGTATTATTTTTAGGTTTTTATATATAAATATTAAAATTTATAAACTATTACTTAAGGCATCTTCAATATCTTTAGAATTATTCTACTTGTATTTTCAATCACGTATTAAAGTGAATTTAATATTATAATTCTCGTATATAATTAAAATAATTATCATTTTTCCATATATAATTATAAAAAGCTCTTTAGATGATATGATAAGAAAAAAGAATTTTATTGCATATTAAAATAAAATTTTATTTTCATATTTATAATAAATTTGAATATAAAATTAAATATATATATTTTAAACCAAAGTATTATAAAATATTTTTTTCATATTTAAATAAAAAAAAAGAAAACCAATCTAAATATTTCTAATATTAATATAAATTTATCAAATTCAATTCCTAACAACCCTTAACCATAGTGATGGTGGTGTGGAATGTGAGGTATGTGATGGTGATGACCATGATGGTGATGACCAATTCCAATATGATGACCCCCATGATGATGGTGATGACCTCCTCCATGATGTTGAGCATATGCACTTTCAGCTGTTTCTAAATCATGATGAGCATCTGAAATATATATAACGATTTATGAATAAAAAATGAAAAATTATTATACATTTATATATTTCAGACATATATATATATATATATATATATATATATATATATATATATATATATATATATATATATATTTGTATTACCGCTGAGTTCATTTGTTAATTGTATTGGTCCAGCAACTGGTGATGTAATTTCTTTAACTGGTACAAATACAGCACAGTTTGATCCATGGATGTAAACAAGACCAATTATTACAAATAAATGTAAAATCTAAAAATCATTAAAAAATAAATTTAGAAATTGAAAATAAAAATCCTGAAATATCTATAGAACGACGTTTTACTTCTATTTATTATAGTTTAAATGAGAGTTTTATTTTAATAATAAATCCATTTTTAATAACTTCTTGCTGATTAATAATTTTATATAGATTAAAAGAATAATTTAAATACGTCATTAAATATAAATGTATACTATTTTCTATTACTATAAACAATTTATAATATAATTAATGTTATCTATTCTTCAAATATATTTAACATAACACAACAAAAACGAATATTATACTTTAAAACTAAACACTTATCTATTATTTTACTATTTTTTTATTAATATAAAATAATATTTTTTCACATTTATATTGACTAATATTTATAATAAATATATTCTTTTTACTCGAAATTAAATATTTTTTAATAATATAAAGAAAAAAATAGTTTTTTAGCTAACAAAGTAAAATATTGTAGAAATTGAATTCTTTACCTTCATTTCTCAAATTTTATAATACAGTTGTACAATTGATAAAAGATAATTTCACACTGTCTGCTGCTTCATCCCAAAGCCTCTTTTATAGTAAAATTTCAATTAATTTTTCCTATAAACTGCGCAAAAATATTTTAATTTAATTTTCTAATAATATATGCGTGTCGAGTGCATTGAAGTACACGTTTTAATTTTTTTTTCTCCTATTATACTTGAAAATTTATTTACAAAAATATGATCAAATAGTATGAATTTCCATAATTAATTATTCATAACATGCTGTGTCAAGTACTTATAATGCACTCTTAAAAACCGGTCGTCTTATTTTATTGAATTAGACAAGATCATTGCTTTAGATTAAGTTAGGGTTATCAGAGATTTCTGGAAATTTCATAATTTTTCTGAACCCTTTCTTAAAATATGAAATAACATATATTTATAATTGATTAATCTTATTCAATTAAGCTTTATAACTATTTAATATATTTATCATGTGAAAATATTAGATATTTATCAAAAATTTTTACTACTTAATTAAAACAAATACTAATAATAAAAATGAAGTGTTTCATTTTCGTTATTTATTGATTAAACATTTATAATTATATTTTTATATTTAACATAAATTAATAAAAACCTTTGATTACCCTGTATTAATTATGCATATATGTACTACTTACATATGTGTTATGTATAATTTTTAATATAAATAGATGATGAATATATATTTTGTCATCATATATTTCTGAGAATTCAAAGTCTACGTGCAAATTACTACAACAACTTGTACATTAATTTCTGGAATTATTGTTTAAACATTTTAATGTTTGATACGACCTGGTTACTTTTTTGAAGGAAAAACTACTGAATAGACAAAGCTCAACAATGAAAAGTTTCAATTGACATATCATAAAAGAAGTTTTTAGATGATTTTGCTATTTTTCAATACATAATAAACCACGTTTAATCAATATAAATAAATAAATAAATATATATATATATACACACACACAATATATATATATATATATACACACACAATATATATATATATATATATATATATATATATATATATATATAGAATTTATTTTATAACATTAAAGGTTAACCAGTTTTTTTTTATTTTTTGTCCCATCAAGATCATAATTTTTAAGCAGACCTCAAATTTTCTTCATCATAAATAAAAAAATCATGATCAAAACAACAAATTTATTTGTTCATCACATAAATACAATCATCTTTAATAAAATTTTGTGTTTTTATTTATTTATTTTTTTTTAATTTGATTTATAATAATGTTTATTATTTAATCCATATATTAATTACAATGATTACAATCGAAAACAATAATTTTATGGGAAATTGTGATATCTATATATTTATTATCAAAAATATTTTTGATGTTTATATAGTAATATGGATATTATAAAAAAATAATTTTAAATATATATTTATTTATTTCTATTTATAAAAATAAAGATAATTAATATTTTATTATTTAAATACATTTTTATTTATTTATTATCATAAAATAATATTATATTGAACACATTTAAGATTGAGTTATAAATTAAACATAATTTTCATTTGAAATTTCTTTTAATTTAATAAAAATACAACTAATAAATAACTCTTTATTTGAAAATGATTACAAATTAAACTGATGAAACATTAACAATAATATTTTTTTGTATTTGTACTATCTCTTTAAAATACAAACATTAAAAAATCATTTATTAACCGAAATGCTCAAAACTTTCAGATGAACTGCTGTGACTATGATGACCATGATGACCGTGATGTCCGTGATGTCCGTGATGGCCATAATGTCCATGATGACCATAATGTCCATGACCATAGCCTCCATATCCACCATATCCTCCATATCTATGTCCAAATCCAATTCCCAATCCTCCAAATGGGAAGAATTGCGGAGATCGCTTATCTTTATTTAAAGATAATATTTATATATATATATATATATATATATATACAAGAAATATTAAAATTAATTATATTTAGATGTATCCACAATTACCTCGTTTTACATGATGAACAGAATATACTGTATTTGAATCAGCGTTTTCAATTGCCATCACAATTCCACAGATGACAATTAATAGACAAAAAATAGATATTCTAAAACTCTGGTGTACAATAAAAAAAAATGTTTCAATAACTATTTCAATTTTACTTTCTTTATAACATAAGTTTTACTTACGATAGTCATCGTTGTAGATTTTTTTGAAAGATATGTGTTTTTACTTTGACTAAAAAAACCAAACTGTTTTTCAACGCACAAAACTATTACATTTATATGTTTGGAGCAAGATTCTTCAAGGTATCCAAGTTAATTTTATTCAAAAAAAAGGCTAAATACATTCATATTTTTCTACAATACTTTAGCATATGATATGTTCATATGTAATTATATATGTTAATTATTTCAAATTAAATTATAATTTTATTTAACTATAAATTTCGTTGAATTACTTTTTTTCTGAAAATTATTGTCTATGATGCAAAAGAAATTATAATAAATTACAAATTTAACTTTCACAATATATAGGATAATATAAATTACTTCTACAAGACAAAATCTGGTTTTAATATTTAAAAAACAAATTTGAAAACACTTCCAACAAGCAACTATAAAAAAAGTCGACCATTAGATGTCTGGGAAAAGACTTTAAGAAAGAAAAATACTGAAGAAAATTTTCTTGGTATACTTTCTGGTTGACGTTTTTTGGGTGTTAATAGTTGTGAAAATATTTTCATAACTATGATAATCAATTTGAATATGAACTATTTAAATGTTTTATAGTTCATAATTGAAAGCTTTAAGTGTTTATCACTTTCGCTGTTTTAGCAATTGATTGTTTTATATATTGACTGTTTATTTGGTATATTGTTTTAAAAATTATCTGAATTATAAAATAAATAAAATTAAAAATTATATTTTTTTTAAATAACGAGTCTGTCGCATAAAAAACCTTAATTAGCTTCCATTTGAAAAAAGTCAGAAACCGCACTTAATCTTCTCAGTTATTATATTAGTGTCAAATGTAGAGAGAATAATGACATTCACATTCCTAATTTTTTATTTTTCTCTATGATAATACTACTATTTATGAGTATATGAGTTGTGATATCTTTATATAAATATTAAAATAAATATGCAGATATAAAAAGAATTTTATTTGTGAAAAAATATAACTTGCAGGTTTACTATAATGTATATAATGATGACAATATATAAAATAAATAATTTCTAAAAAAAAAACCAATAGATTAATTATAAAATCTCTCTTTTTTTCAATTATACAATTAGCATACTGTATAAAGATATTATTTTTATTATCTATATTAATAAAATGTTTTAATTCTAAAGGTATTAAATATTTTATATTAGCTTACATCAAATCATGATAAATCAAATACTGCAATAAAAATATTATAATTTCAATATTCATTAAATTCTAAATATTATTTGCATTCCCTGTTCTATAATAATAGTACTATATATGTATGTATTTTTTATGCAAATTAATGATAAATATATGAATTTCATCTAATATTTTTATTAATTTAATATCGCTATGAAACGTCACATAATCTGCCAATTCAAATCATTATCAAAACAACAAATTTGTTTATTGATCACATAAATACAATAATCTTTAAATATATTTAAAATATTCAGATGACCTGTTGCGATTATGTGCATTGCCATAAATTCCTGGATGATCATGGGGTCCAGTTGCACCATATAATCCTCTTTGTTCAATTCCAGAGTATGGGACGTATTGTGGAGATCGCTTTTCTTTATTCAAAAGATAATATATATATATATATATATATATATATATATATATATATATATATATATATACAAGAAATATTAAAATTAATTATATTTAGATGAATCCACAATTACCTCGTTTTACATGATGAACAGAATATACTGTATTTGAATCAGCATTTTCAATTGCCATCACAATTCCACAGATGACAATTAATAGACAAAAAATAGATATTCTAAAGCTCTGGTGTACAATAAAAAAAATGTTTCAATAACTATTTCAATTTTACATTCTTTATAACATAAGTTTTACTTACGATAGTCATCGTTGTAGATTTTTTTGAAAGATATGTGTTTTTACTATGACTAAAAAAACCAAACTGTTTTTCAACGTACAAAACTATTACATTTATATGTTTGGAGCAAGATTCTTCAATGTATATAAGTTAATTTTATTAAAAAAAAATGCTAAATACATTCATATTTTTCTACAACACTTTATCATACGATATGTTCATATGTAATTATATATGTTAATTATTTCAAATTAAATTATAATTTTATTTAACTATAAATTTCGTTGAATTGATTTTTTTGTAAAAATTATTGCATGTGATACAAAAGAATTTATAATAAATTACAAATTTAACTTTCACAATATATAGTATAATATAAATTACTTCAACAAGACGAAATCTGGTTAAAAAACAAATTTGAAAAAACTTTAGATTCTAACAAGCAACTATAAAGAAAAAGTTGATCATTGGATGTCTAGGAGAAGACTTTAAGAAAGAAAAATACTTAAGTGCTAGCAGAAAGTTGGCCATGAAAATGTTCTATAAACGCGCTTTGTAACGTTCAACCACTATAGATTCATCAATAAAAAATAGTTTAGTGAAAGTTAAACGTTTTTTGAGTGTTAATAGTTATGAAAATATTTTCATAACTGTGATAATTAATTTGAATTATGAACTATTTAAATGTTTTATAGTTCATAATTGAGAGCTTTAAGTGTTTATCCCTTCCCTTGTTTTATCATTTAATTGTTTTGTATATTGTTTTGAAAATTATCTGAATTATGAAAAAAAATAAAAATCATTTTTTTTTTTGAATAACGAGTCTGTCGCATAAAAAACCTTAATTAGCTTCCGTTTGAAAAAAGTCAGAAACCACACTTAATCTTCTCACGTATTATATTATTGTCAAATGTAAAGAGAACGATTCTACTATTTAAGAAGTATATGAATCGTTCGACAACAAATATTATTTTTTTAAATTTATAAAATGTATTAATTAGATGGATATCTTTATATAAATATTAAAATAAATATGCAGATACCTGCATATTTATTCTTTTTATATAAAAAGAATTTTATATACAAAAAAATATAATTAACAGGTTTACTATATATAATGATGACAATATATAAAATAAATAATTTCTAAAAAAAATAATATTTATAAAATCACTCTTATTTCAATTATACAATTAGCATAATGTTTAAAAATATTATGTTTATTATACATGTATAATAAGAATTTATATTGATAAAATGTTTTAATTTTAAATGTATTACTTATATTAAATATTTTATATTTAACTTACTGTCCAAAATAATGTAATTTTATGGTTCAACAAAATAAAATTTACTCCTTCATATCATAACTCAAATGCATGTAATAAATCAAATAAAATAAAATTCGACTTATTTTCAAACCAATAATTAATTCCAAATCCTAAATTTTAATTGAATTTGTAAAAAAGAAAACATTTAAATTTTGTATTATAATTGATTTGTAAATGAATTGATATTTACATTAAATTACATAATTATATAAAATTTATATCCTTCTTAACTCTTCACAATCTATAATTAACTCAAGTATGTATAAATAAAAAAATAATAATAATCATAGTATGTACAAAAATATTTATTTACTGTGAAAAAATATACATATTTATTTTATATATATATGCTGAACGTTGACAAACAAAGTTAACTTTAATCACCACAACTCTTTATCCAAAATGATGATGATGATGGTGATAATGAGGATAATGAAAATGACCGTGATGATGACCCCACCCATGACCCCATCCATGATGACCCCAGCCATGATGATGGTGACCCCATCCAAAATATTGGGGCGACGCACTTTCTGCAGCTTCTAAATCTAGTTTTGCATCTAAAATTATTATTTTCAAAATTAATATACAAATTGATGGAAATATATTTATTTTATTATTAAAAAGAATAAATTATTACTGAGTCCATCGTTTGACACTGGTTCTTCAACAATTGGTGCAGAAAATTCCTGGACTGGAATTAGCACTGCACCATTTGATCCATGTATATAGAAGAGGATGAATATCACAAACAAATGTAATATCTTAGAGAAAAAAAAACAAAATTTTATATTAACATTTTGTTTTATATAAAACTAAAAATAGTAAAAAAAAACATTTTTTTAAACATTCATAAATGAAAATCATTTCATTATGAAAAATATTTCAGATTTTAAAAACCAAATCATTTACTGATCAATTTCAGTTTTCAAAATCACTCTTTGATATCAAAAAATCAAATTTTTATTAATTTAATTTACCTATTCATTTTTCAAAAATTTAGTATTGTAAAGAAAGTAATAAATTAAACTAATATATGAATGAGTACCAAAAAAATGATTTGTAAAAAGTTTAATTTAAAGGGAAAAAAGACAATAGTTAATCTTATTAATATTTAATCAGAACAATTTTCAAACAATCAATGAAAAGTATTTATTTGCAAAATGAGAAAAGCTCATTTCTGTTTTCGTATAAGATTCTTCAACTAAATATTATATTATTCTTTGTTTAATTATAAAAACGTATATTAGAAAATATTTTATCGTTAAAACAGTTGTCTATTCATAGTAAAAAATATATTTTACAATATATTTTTTTTTACATATAATCATCAAAATTTGATGAAAAAATAAATAAATTTAATTTTGCACGACACAATTGGTATATAACATATCTTTAATATAATTATATTTTTTGAGTTAAATATTTTTAATGTAATATTAATCCATTGTTACCTTCATGTCACAAAATTTCAGTTTCACCACAATGTGTAAAAGACAAATTTGCACTGACTACAACCAAATCCTGGAGCTTCTTTTATAGTAGACTCAAAAGTCAAATAGTAAGTTTTCCTTTAAACTGCGCAAAATATTTTAATTTAATCTTTCAAGTATTTTTATATGTGTATTTTAAGCATGACGAAGTGCACATATTCACATATTTTAAAACATAGGCTCATTAAGAAAAATATGCTAAATATGTATAATTTTTATTAAAGAACATTATATACTATATATGCTAAGTCAATATAATCAATCTATTAATTAAATAAAAAATTGTTAAAACCGGTCGTCTTATTTCACTTAAATTTCAATTATACAAGATCATTGCATTAGTTAAAATTAGGGTTATCGACGTTTATAGTACATAAACGGTTTCATCTGAAAATATTATTAAACAACTTAATTAATATAAAAATTAACGCATGGGTCGACAATTAACAAAATAATAGAATTCTAATTCCAAAATGAATAATACTGAGTTCAATATAAATTTGGCAGAGATATATTCTTGTTAGTCCTTAAATTTCCCTGACTACTGTATCTTCTTAAAATATCGAATACATAATAAGTATATTTTAACATCGCTCTTAAATAATGATTACAAAAAAGACCTTTAAGATAAAAGTCAAACCAAAAATTCAAATCATAATCATATATTTTCAATAACTGAACTATAGAAACAAAAAAAAATACAAATAACACAGTGTAAAGTAGTTGTTAAAAATACCGACCTTAATCTAGAAAAGATAAAAAATAAATTATATGATCTGCTAGAATAGCTAAATTTCAAACATAAATCTGCTACTATTTTTATAAGTTTTCATTCAACAGAAAATTATAGCTTGAATGTGCAATAACTATTTAGAATCCTATTGTTCACGTCTAAAGTAATACAATAATCCAAATAATATCTAGTTTCTTATAATAATTCTTATTAAATAAACAATATAATATATATATATATATATATATATATATATATATATATTTATATATATATATTACATATTACATCAAATCATGATAAATCAAATACTGCAAGAAAAATGTTATTATTTTTAATATTTCTTAAATTGTAAATATTATTTGCATACCCTGTTCTATAATAATAGTACTATATATGTATGTATTTTTTATGCAAATTAATGACAAATATATGAATTTTGTCATCTAATATTTTTATTAATTTAATGTCGCTACGTCGCCTTGTTTAACCACAATATATTTGCTTTTTTATTTTCATAATTTCATTTTTCAATATCAATTTCATTATATTTTCTAATTCTTAAGTAATAATAGATTGAATTTGAAACGTCACATAATTTGTCAATTCTAAAAAAAATATTTTTTTTGTTTAATTTATTCTGTTAATTTAATTTATTCTGCATGACATAAATCTTTAATAATTTTTAATGTAGACAAAACTTTAAAATTTATTGGTGATCATTAAAATAATAAAATTCTAACAATTTTCTTCACCATTAACATTTTTAAGAAGTTAACGTAAAAACATTTAATTTTTTCTATATTATTATATAATAAAAATTTCATCACATTTTAAAATTAAGTATATTGAGAAATTATTATTTATTTGTTACGAGTATGAAATGTTCATTCATTTCTTAAACTAATATTTAATTCAATTCTATTAATGGTAAAATTTTGTTTAATGTTTGGAATTTTTCATTTTATTAACCATAAAATCGAAAATCATATATGAATATATTTATTTACCATTAGAATAATTTTAAACGATACTTGTATCTTATAATATAAAACACTTTGTTAATTGATACTTACAAGTAAATAATGTTAACATTTATTATCATTTAAATATATTTAGAATTATTATTTTGTTAAAAATCTAATTAATTTTACTTTATTTGTATATATATATATATATATATATATATATATATATATATATATATATATATATATATATATATATATATATATTGATTATACTACACACAAATTTGTTTTCACATATAAAAATATGTAAGTAAATATTTATATAAAAGTAGCGTGAAAAAAATAATACTAATCGTGTTTATATCTCATAATTTATTTAAATAAATAAAATTGCATAAATAAATAGTATAACTTATAATAAAAATTAATATTATTTTAATTATCCCTGTAAATATTTACAGTTTGTTTTTTTTATCATAATGATTTTTTATTAAATTATCTTCCCCATCCATGGCCCCATCCTCCTCCGTATCCGCCACCATAACCACCTCCGTATCCACCGCCATGTCCCCATCCTCCTCCATGACCCCATCCGCCTCCATGGCCATATCCACCACCATGTCCCCAACCGCCTCCATGACCCCATCCGCCTCCATGGCCATATCCACCGCCGTGTCCCCAACCACCTCCATGACCATATCCACCATGTCCCCATCCACCATGGCCTCCTCCGATTGTCACATGAATAAGACCACCATGATGTCCATGATGATGATGTCCTCCCCATCCTCCCCATCTACTTTCTGATGATTCCAAGTCATCTTTAGCTTCTGAAATTTAAATAAATCATATATAAATTAACTATCTTTTCATTCATTTTGTTAAATTTTATCTACATAAAAACAAAAATAGTTCATAAATTAATTATACAATATTTGAATAATTAATATATTTAGTTATAAAGTTAATTTTAGCTTTTAATTTTGAATTGTTATAATTTCAACTTTATATTTATTATAATATACTATTTTTAAATATAATATATAAATGAATAATATAAAAAAATACCTTCAATAACATCATTGGATTTCACTGCTTCAATTACAGCTGTTTTTGTTTCAGGAATTGTGGCACCTAATGATAAATGTGCCCACATCAACATAAATATCGCAATTAAACTTAAAACCTGAAAATATAATACAATGATAAAATTTAAAACTATAGATTGTTTAAAAATATGTTATATAATAAAATTAATTAATTTTTTTTTTAATTAATTTATTTTTTTTTTTTAGTTTTTATGAACAAATTCGTATCATTCTGTGTTAATTTAACGAATGCTTTCTCATCGTTTATCTCATATTTTTTATTCTGTGAAAAAAAATATATTCAATAATTTGTTTACAAGAAAAAAAACTGAAGCCACAACTATTCATATTTAATTGTATAACGGTAGAATACACGTAGAACCAGTTCCTCTTTCTTTTATTAAAAAAAAAAAGATCTTTCATATTAGAATCTACATGAAACTTCATCAAATAGTTAAAAAATAATAATTCATAATATAAAGAGAACCAAAATTTATTACCCAAGTATAAATCAAACAAATAAAAGCTTAATATTATACTGTATATAAATATTTTAATACAATTTAAAATGTAAATTATTTATAATATATAGTATATATCCTGACAATATTTTTTTAAATAATATAAATACATTATTTGCTTTTATTGAGCAAATTAAACATATATGTATGTAATAATATAATACGCTTCATGTATCGGGAGTTCAAAAAAAAAATCGTACCTTCATTTTGCCTTTTATGTAGAACACTCGATATATGTTTAACTGTCGAATAATAATCTAAAACTGACCACAGTTTAACGTCTGAAGCTCTTTTTATATCAGACGCTATTTACACCTGAACTTCCCGTGGTTATTGGCCCATTGTAATTGCTTCATCTCGTATGATTCACATGGAAACACAAGGTTAAGATCAACGGTCGTAGATATTTGAACCACGGTTGTTGTTATTTTCGTAAACATTAATCCAATAATAATAATAATAATAATAACAATAATAACTGATCAATGAAAAATGTCGTCTGTATTGATCATTTTTTAACCTTGTTATTTCGATCAGTTCAAAGACGAAGAAGAAAGCTCATATATCCCTTATAACAATTTATTGCTCAATCTTCATATCAATAAATATCATTTAATATACAAATAATTTATAATATATTGTATAAAAAACATAATTTAAACTTTAATATATTATATATATCTTAAAGAAAATATATATTTGTAAAATAAAATTTTGATAGTTATTACGTTATGAAGAAAAAATTGTGGTATAAAATTGTTTATAATTATTACATTACATACATACAGTATTTGAACTTTATTCTCCTGAAATAATTTTACAATCATTGTATTATAATAGTAAATTGGAATATTTAAGAAAAATCAATATACAACTGTGATCAAAAAGTAAGGTGAAATTGTCATTTAAAACTCCCAGGCATATTTTTTTCTAGACCAATAGGACTTTCTATAATATTTGTCAAGCGTCTGTTTGTCAAAGATTTAATTATCTCAGAGTTACACGTGTTTTACAACTCTTGGTTCCTTCATCGCGATAATGCACCATGTCATATTGTATTGGTTCTTCGCGAATTTTTTTTTTCAAAAACTCAACTCATATCGTTCCGCAATCGGCGTATTCGCCTGATTTGGCTCCGTGCGACTTCTGGCTATTCAGCAAACTCAAAGGGTTAATGCGAGGACGCCGTTTTGACACGATTGAATGAATGTCTTGAAAGCTATACCGAAAAAGACTATTCCAACTGTTTTGAGGACTTGGAAAAAGTGCGTTTTATCGGACGGGGATTACTTTTGAAGGAGATGAAATTGATTTGAAAGAATAAATAAAGAATTTACATTTTATAAACAAATTTACCTTACTTTTTGATCACAGTGTTACAAAAATTTTAAATAATTAATTATATAAAATATACATTATATTCCAAACGAATAGCTTAAATTTATTTTGTGATAAAATATATGATTTTAAATTGATCTAAAATTATTTTTTTATTTGATATATTTTTAATGTATAAATCGATAACTGACTGTACAAACTATGTTTACAAATTGGTTTACGATTATTTTAATTAATTCAAATCACTTTTAAGCACGCCACGCCTTTACAAATGTTTGGCGTTGTCTGGATTTAAAATGAAAAAAATATATATATATGAAAAAAAAAGAAAAAAATGTTAATTTTCCATTCATCCACATTGAAAGAACCTCTTTCGCAAGGTTGGCGAGATATTTAATCCTGATATATTAAACATTTTCAAAGCGTTACTTCAACTTCAACTATATATTACTGTATATTTTCATAACAAAAATAATATAAATACAATATATTATGTGACAAACTTAATTATTTCAAGTAGTAAGTAAAGAACACATACACACTCTTGTGTGTGTGTGTGTGTGTATAATGGTTGTAGATTGTCTTAATACATAATTTTCTTCATTTTTCTCTTTTATTGAAAATAATGAGGAAACAAATTATAACTTAACTTGACATAAAAATATTTGACAATGTCACTTTACTCAATATAAATCCAAGTATAATATTTTTCTCTCATTAAATGTTTAAGTTTTTATGTTATTTAATGATAGATTTCCTCTCGTTTTCATAATACAAATAATTTTCGTTTAAAAATGTATTGTTTAATACTTTTATATAAATCTAGAATATTTAGTTGAATAATTATAAAAATAAGAATGTAACCATCGCGTTGAATTTGAGCTTTTCTCATAAGTTTCAAAACACATTTTTTTTATTGGACACATCATTATTATAATCAATATTAAAAATCTTAATAGTTTTAATTATTTATTTTTGAACATTATAATAAATCTATATACATTTAAAAAAATAAATTATCCCAAGTTCTTTATTTTTATTTACAGCTTATTGAACAAAATCACTATTTCTAACAGAAAAACAACTTTACAAATAATTATATATATAACAAAAATATATAGAACTATTATCAAATTTTAATCGATATCAAAATAAAATAGTATTAAAAAAAATCGCATAGCGAATATATTATTTCATATCAAAAACACAAATTATATTTATGTAAAAAAAAAAAAAATGTTGTGTACAACTGATAACGAAAATGTTTCACTTACTCACATATTGTGCAATAATGAGTATGCTTTCGTTTCACGAGACCTTCTCCGCTGTTTTGATGCTGGATTTTTCGAAGAAATGAGACCAAGGACTTTATCGGCGATCCCGTCGACCTTCTTCTGCTGATGAATAAGTTAACGTACTAACCGCACAATCAACTCGTGTCAAATTTTCGAATAGATCAATTTTCACAAAAAAAAAAAATAAAAATAAATAAATAAAAACATATATAATATATATTATATATAAACACGCAATGCAGTAGATTGCAATTCGAGGAAAAATTGGATCAAAAAAAAAGATTGATATTGTCATTGAACATATGACATACTATCACTTTATTATTTACTACTATCGCACTAGTTTTTTTTTTTTTTAGTTATTAAAATATACATTTTATATTATTCGATAACGCCTTACATTCATCATTTAAAAGCTTTATAATAGTCGTGTAATTTTTAAAACGCATTTTGTATATTATCTATAAAAGTTGATAATATATAAATTTATTAATGAGCTATGCCCTAAATGGTGTTTAATTAATAATTTATATTTTTTTATATCGGTCGTTTCAAAATGTATGTAAAAAATATATATATATATATAATGATCTAATGCAATTTTCCAACACCTTTCAAATTCATTTCGTCATTTCTATGTAATTTTAAATTTTGATATCCACACCCAAACTGATCTAGATGAAATACCCTCATAAATAAGTAATATCTTTCACCTTTTACAACATTTATAATATATTCTATAGGTAAACATTTTCAATCTTGTACAAAAATCTCAATATTAACTAATTACATTTAAAATTACAACTCTTAATAAATAAAAAAAAAATCATCACATTAATCAAATTAACGCAAACATCGCATTAAATAATTAGCACAAATCTACAAAAATATATATATAAGCTATAAATTTCAAATATAAAACAATTTATCATAATTTTTAAATTGATCTCAAAGAGCAACTTATTAAAGATCACTTTTTCAAAATTTAATCATATAAATATATATTCACAATTTTCCTTTAATAAAAATATTTTTTTACAGATTTATTCTCATAGTTTCCCATATTTGCTATTTGAAATTTAGTCAATATCAATTTTTGAATAATTTTAACTAGATAATCCTAATATAAATGTCAACTGAAAATCAAAAAAAAACTATACTTATATGAAAACATTTTCGAATTAAATCATTTAAAATACATATAAACCAAACACGATTGAGAAATATCTACAAGAAAAATATATAAAATATAATTATAAAATTTCAGCTTCAACCTCACGTTATGAAGCAATATGTCTTTGATTAAAATATTTTTTTTTTTACGTAATCAAGATTCGATACTTTCAAAGAAACGGAATTTCCCATGATACATTATACATTTATTTAACCAGTTTATTAAAATCGTTTCATTATTATTATTTATTTACTTACAGAACGTTTAATTGCAAACATTTTCTCGACATTTTCCTCATAATTTAATAACAGATTATAATTGAAAGGGGAATTTTCACACGCACAAGGTTCATAATAATCATTCAAATCCATTATATCATCCCACATGATATCATTTATAAACCAAGGCTGATTCATTGTCAATATCAAAATATCAATGTTTCACATATATTTAAAAAAAAATGTTTTTACATCTATGATGCCTCCAAAAATTGACATTTTCAGTTACGATGTCATTGATTAAATGCATCTATTATGATTATCATCACGTTCGCTCAATTATTTGCTAACATATTGAAATCATAATGATTTGTCACACAATCAAACACACATACAAATTATATATAGGAAAATAAATATTTAATATATAGAATAATAAGAAAAAAGACATAAATTTACGTCACTGACAAAATTATTTACCATTAATTCATTATATATTACTTAACATTTTCAATATTTTCTACAAAAAAAAAAGTTGATGGGATTTTCCAGCATCAATGACAATTATCCGGTTCTTTGAACGCAAAACGATCAAAGACAAATCGTCGTTGACAAATTGATGTTTTTAAAAAACCCGACACATTTTAACAAATATGAAAAAATATGCCCTTTTAAGGCAGCAAACTGAACGAATTTAAACGATTCAATCTTGAAGAAGAAACAAATTTGACCGGTTCAATGTTTTTGAAATGTGCATATATGCCTACACAAACAATATAATACAACAGGCCATGGCATATATAATCATTGTTCATATTTGATACTTACTTGACCTTTAATGTCATAAAATATCCGTATTAATTAGAAATAAAAATTGCTTAAAAAATTGTTCAGAAACATCTTGCAAATATTAATGAATGAACAGACATTAAATAGTTTTTATACTCGTTTCTTCCAATCATTTGAGAAATCGAAGGTTTTAATAAATATTTTATAATTTCTTTTTCAATAATTAAATATCGAATTATAAATTATTAAATTTATTTTAATATATCTAATATAATATATTATAATAATAGATACATGTTTTATAGCTTTTTCAAAAAGTTAATAGTTTCCATAAAATAACATAAAATTTATTATAAATCCTAAAGTTGTTCAAAATATACTTTTAAAATTGCATACTATATTTGTTCAACAAAACGTTTTTTTATGTAAATATTTTTTATTAAAAAGAAATAAGTAGACAACATAATAGATATAATAGTGTTTTAGTACAACGAAAACAATAACATTCAATAGATGATACTGGAAATGTCTATGTGATTGATATTTCCGATCTTGATTTGTACAATAAATACTTCAGATGATATGGAAATCGTTGCAATTTAACATTCATATACTGCATATATAAATATGCAATAAAAATGTATGCACATTCGAAATAAAAAATATTTCAATGCATCATGTTGACACCAAAACTTCTCGCTGTATTGACGATAATATATTCGATTGTGACCATTTTTCATAGTATTCATGCAGATCCAGGGGAAAATTGGTATTTACTCAAAAACAAAATCATGCAGGCGTTAGAGAACTGCGGTGAAACTGTTGAAGAAAGAAAGTCTGCAATGGAAGAATTCACCAGAAGAGCTAGTACACCTTCTTTGCATGCACGTTACAAGAGAAATGACAACAAATATAATGATGATAAAACATTGGACAACGGCGAAAGTGGCGATTGGGATGAGAATGATGATAATACTAGTGTTGGTAAATCTTGGAACATCCCCAAAGACGATAAATACATCATAGATGCCATCTATTCTAGCAACAGACGAAACGATACTCGATTCGGAAATAATACATTTTCTCAATCGCCGAAATCTATACAGGATCAAAATTCAACAAAATCAGGTCAAGGATACATGGAGAATAATTTCGACAGTCGCGGAGGAATGACAAATCTTCGTCAAGATACGAAAAGTGGTTCAAATTATACGTCCAACTTTTTTAATCCATTAGGAAGCAGAAGCAAAAGATCTGCAAGGCAACGTCGTAATACATCTCTTTTGAAAAGCTCCGTGGGAAATCAGGTAATAAATTCAATTTTATACTAAATATTAGATCATTATTTGATAATTTAAACAATAATATCATAAATATGCGTATATATTATAATTATGTATTTTTTATCTTTTTTTTTATTTTAGTGTCTGAGTCAGTGTGTCTTCACTAATTTAAATATTGTAAGTAAATATCTTATTATGTTATATGAAATGACTGTTTTGCCTTCTTGCATTTATATGTATCCTTGAATTCCAATTGGATATATAGTAATCGATGATAATTCTTTCGGTTAAACGGATAATAAAGTAAAATTAAAATTTTTTATATTTTTATTTTTTTCTGGTAGATAGATATAAAATTATCATAAAGTTTTATTATTGATAATATTTATTAATAGCAACACTCATATCTAAAATAATTTAATGTTAATAATTATCACTTGAAATCTAAAAATTACTGATTTATTTTTTACTAATTAATAGTAAAATTTAATTTCAAAACAGTTTTTTTTTATTTATGTATTCCAAAATATTAATATCAGGTTGATGAACGTGGCATACCAAAAGAAGGATTATTTTTAAAATTTGTACAAGAAAATATAGTATCTCAACAAAGCAGAATGCTCATTGAAAAGAATATTCAGTCATGTTTCGAAGAATTACAGTCAGGTAATAAAAGTAAACACTTGAAAACAAATGTTAATTATGAAACAATTTTTCATTAATATTTTCATTATAGAATCTGAAGAAAACGAATGTTTATATTCAAATACATTAGAAAAATGTATGGCACTTCAATTGAAGAAAAAGAAAAATGCTGAAAACGAACAAGACCAAGAATAACAAACCGATAAAAGACTGCATGATAATTATGATGACACGTTTTACCAAATAAATAGGATATGGCGATTTTTATTATATGCAGAAAATTTTAAAGTAACTATAAAAAATATTTATTAAAAAGCTACTTTTAGTTTTGTATCAAATAAATAGTTATTTTTAGAGCTTTTGTATATTTAATTTTTTTTATATTAGTTGAATATAATATATATATATATATATATATATATATATATATATATATATATATATATATATATATATATATATATATATATATAGAAAAATTAAATAAAAATGATAAAATATGAAAAAATACAAAATAGTGTATAGATATTAAATATATGAGAATAATTAAAAAAATCTATTACTTGTATCAAATATCCATCTTGTTCTTTGTAATATGTTTTGTATCTGACCTTTAATTAAGAATTTATGTGTATTGAGAAGCAATTTACAAGGTTAACTGGTAAATGCATAATGGTTATTTACATGCATAATAATTAGCAAATGACTTTATACTTCCTCACGCGTCTTCATGCCGGTTAAAAGGATAAGCGAAATCGTGTTTCGCACATGATTCATTCGTTGTATTTGTTTATAATATAATACGTATACGAAACGATTATGATCTATATATTACATAAATTTGCAAATATTCTAATGTTATCAATGTTATATAGATTGTTCCCTTTACAAATCCTTGAAATCACACGTGTATTTTTATTAGCATTTAAATAAATTTAAATAACGCTCCATATATAAATATCCAACAAAATCCTGATGACACAATACCGACGCTTAGATCTTGGAAGAACGCCGTAATAATAATAATCTACAAAATGTCGAAACACGTGGTATGTCATTTTTCTAATTCTAAATTAAATTATTATTGTAGAAGACACTAAATTCACAAAATATATTAATTGTCTATAATCAATATAAGTGTAATGTATAACAATTCGCAACTTTTTGCAACACACTTTAATTTGAAGGAAAATTATTTAAAAAAAAAAACAAAATAAAAAGAATTCTACTAAATACTGATATTTCCTATATAACTATTTTAAACATTTATTAAATTATTATTGTAAAATGAAATAACTGTCATTATTCACTTTAAAATAGAATAACAATAAAATATGTTGTTCCAGATATTGTTTCTCATGCTGATGATATTATATGTAACTGTGGCAGTACCAATTGAAGAATTGGATTCAGAAAATCCTCAAAAAGCAGAAATTATTAAGAGAAATGCGGCTTTCTATTATCCATCTTATTATCCTTACTATTTGAAATCTTTTATTCCAAATTATTATTATCCAAAATATGTTTATTATTAAAATATTGAAAAATAATACAGGCACGGATATAATCTCAATTTACATATTCTTCTATATGGAAACAATAAATATTTAATGCTATAACTTTACAATACATATTATAAAAAAAGCAATTGAAAAAAATAAAAATCTCCAATATTTATGTGAAAAAAATGTAATTTTATTTTAAAATAAATAACATACTGTTGCTATAAATAATTTAAGAATAAACATAAAAAGCGCAACTGAAATTGGAATATTTGTATTTTCCATAAAAATTAATTATGCATTGATATCCTGTTAGAAGCATAGTTAGAAGAAAAATTAACCAATTTATTATCCTGTCGTACACGCTCATCAAATTGAATATGATCAAACCACCTACAAAGATTTAAATGGGATTCTCGCTCCGGAGGACTCATGGAACACTACAATACAATTAAATAATATTAGTAATAATAATAGCTTAAAATAAATTTTATATGTATCTGATTAGTGTGAATTTGAACTATATTTAATTTGTATATTTACAAGAATAACTATTATTATAAAATATACTACATATTTAAAATAAAAAGTACAAATTAAACAATATTTATACATTATATAGATAGATATAAAAACTTACAATAATTTCATATAAAACATGATATACAATCACATCAGCAACAGTCTTGCAATATCCAACCAAATACGAATAGTCTTCTAAATATGTATTTAACTCCTACAATTATAATAAATATTATATTTTTTACATAATAGAAAATCACAAAATAATTGAAAAATATAAATATTACATTCAGAACAATTTTTCTTTGGGAAGCATTATTGTTTAATTGTGAATCATAATTACAAGCAAATTCCAACCACTGATAAACTTGACACAATTGTTGATCATCTTTTAAAAACTGCTGCTTACTAATCTCTGCTAATTTTAGTATTATCGGAATTAAACCTGAATAGTTCTGTCCACTTATAAAAGCCATCAAAGTCTGCAAAAAACATATATTTAATCATATAAAATATTAAAAATATGAAATAGTTTTAAAAATAATTGTTCATTTATTTTTTTTTTACAGAATTATAATTTTAAAATAATTCAAATTCATACTAAAAAAAAACTACAATGATCAAATTATATATATATATATATATATATATATATATATATATATTTGTTTTTAATTTGAACTCATAAAATTTTCAGTCATAAACTGAATAAAAAAATCAATCACTTACACGTTAACGAAAATAAAATGAGACCAATAATTAATTTCCATACGATATATTTTTTTTTAATTGAAAATGTGATTACATTAATAAATTTGAAATGCGTTTTTAAATGTATTATAAAATTTGCAATTACAAAACTACCATATTTACCAGTTTTAATATGCGAAGATTGAGGTTATGTTTAAAACAATTCTTTATACATCTAAAAAAAATTAAAACATAATAAAAAAAAATAATCACCTGCTGATCATCAATATCGACTTTTTCAATTCTCACATCTAAATATTTTGCAATTTTGTGAATAACTTCTACACTCATTTTTAGTTGAACGTGCGATACTAAATATCGACCGACCAAATGACAACTACTGAAACAGTGTTGCCAATTATATCTAACTTAAAAAATATTTTTTCTATTAACTTATATATATATATATATATATATATATATATATATATATATATATATATATATATATATATATATATATATATATATATATATAAATCATTAACTGTTAAATAAATAGTAATATTTAAGATTGTTTTTTCTGTAAGAATTTAATCTATTTTCATTTGTTTAATTCCCAATTTTAAACTATTATATCAAATTATTATAGCTCACATAATTTTTCAATTACCATATTATATATTCAAAATACTAAATAACCTTAATATAATGATAGAAATTTTATTTTCAATCTTTCATTATGGCTGGACAAAATTTTTTAATATCTGATTCTGTTTCATTATTAAAAAAAAAAGCTTATCAAAATATTTTTTTGGTAATTTTTAATTATGTTGTTTATGAAATGTTAAAACTCATAATATACTTTGGTTTTGAACAGTATAATCATAATATAAAACTGTATGCGATCTGAACTATTGAAATCATACTATTAAAAAAATAAAAATAAAAAACTAACAATAAACTTTCGAAATAGTTACCCATCAATTTATTAAATGATCTATATTACAATAATTCATAGAACCAAAATATTCATTATTAACGTTTTTTTTTAAATAAAACAACTACACGTTCATATGACTAAAATATATATATTTAATATTGTCATTTGCATAAATACTTTTACACAAATTTAAAAAATAAACTTGTAAAACTGAATAAATAATCTTGGATCTTTACACATGAATAAAAAATTCTTAAACTAATGGAATGTATTTATAAAAAAGAACTTAAATCTGAACATTGTGACATCTAATTATAATAAAAACAAATAAAGACGATATCAATTGCATTTGTATACATTATTCAAATAATAACGAAAAAAAGATCAAAAACCGTTTTTGATTACATATTAATATATTGTAATATATGTGACTAAAATAAATTTTTGTTCTACCTAATATTTTACATATGTTACACAAGTCTTAAATCTAATCGATCGATACATATACGATCATCAATTTAAAACTGAAATAAGTAACACATATTAAGATGATAATTGAAAATGTTTAGTGTTAATTATATTTAAAATGAATTTACAAAAAAAAAAGATCAAACAAATTCAAAGATACATTTTTTTGCCTGGACAGAACCTTTAAATCAACTCTGCAAATTTTGCATCTTCAAAAGATGGTACATTCAGTCTCAGAAATAGTCTAGGATTAAAAAAGAGGTCTTAAATATTAAAACGTTTATTGGGATTATAAAAATTTCGCTGTTCCCAAATATCTTAAAATGGTATACAAGTAATACAATATATATCAGTTCACAAATCACGATATAAAATCAAAATGCATCAAAAGAAAATATTTTAAAATCGCATATAATCATATATTTGAACATTAAATTGTTAAATATAGTTAAACGAAAAGTCATATTAAACATAGGTCGTTTTAATATTAAAAATACTTCACTTTTCATTTCATATATACATGTTTTTACATAAAATATTAAGTGCTCAAATTGTTATAAATTATTAAAAATTGCACATGAATACATTTATTTATTTTACTTGCGTAATGTCGATAAACATTATATTCAGATAGAATTTTAATACATATATATTATGTTTTACATTTGCTTAAACTTTTAAATACATACAATAATCTTTAAAATATGCATGATTTTGAAACATATAAAATGTTAAATTTTATTATATTAAGTACTTGATTCGCTTTCAATTTTTAGGGTATAATGAAACTTTGATAATTATAATGAAATATGTATAACGTAAATGCAAATAATACTGTTTGTATTTTAAATATTAAAAAATAATTAATATTATTTAATGAACGAAAAATTCCTATGAAACATATCTTTAGCAAACTATGTATTATCCTATAAAACGGCAAAGTACGACCAAAAAATACAAATGAATTTATTCAAAATTTCATAATACCCAATTTTAATAAAAAGAAATTGTACGAATACATACATATTTTACATAATTTTCCTTAACTTATAAAACAATGGACGAACATAATACACATATATTAGTAAATATAGGCATTTATAGGAAGGCAGATAAAATTTCACTATACATGTCAAATATAATGTTTTAATTTACTAAAAATATAGTTAAGTTTTACAGCTTTTAATTACATATAAATTTAAAAAATTTATTGATAACAAAAATTATAAAATTATATAAAGATGTGGCTCGATTTACATAAATTGCAAAAAAAATAGTAGTTATAATCAATTTAAATGCGTACGCTTTTATAATTATATTAAAAACGCTTTTATTATAATATACAAACAGTACAAAGTATATAATGATATTTATAAAAATATATTAAGAAAAAATTACGTTTTTAAGCAAATATCAATTTTTAAATAAAAAAAAATCCTTTTTGCAAATAACAATAAAAAATTGGAAACAAAATAAACAATTCGAGCACAAACAATTATAATGAAACAAATTAAAAACAATAATAATCATTTAGATCGAAATTTAGTCCTACATATAAAAATAATGGTATGAAAAATATAAATTTAGATAATAAACGTGATTTAAAATGAAATAAAATATAAACATATGAAGTTTACACAGTAACCTCATAAAAATATTTTAAAACATTCAGTTAACATAGTTATATACATAGTTTGAGAATATTTTATTATACATTACATAATTTAATGGAGTTTTTATTATTTTAACATAGTGACCTTCATTTCCTTTCCATTGAATCAGTGCTCTAATTATTCAATACATATTGATTATATAATATTTGCACCTTGTGATTCAGTTTCTAGATTGTTTATTATCAAAGCAACTAATATTAGTTCCTCTAAGTTTAATTGCGTGACTAACATATGTATGTAGTATATATATATATATATATATATATATATATATATATATATATATATATATATATATATATAATATGTTTACAGACCGTTATTGATTATTATGCATATAACAAAGATCAGATAATTCAATACAATAGTTTAAAAAATTTAGTGTAAATAATTTAAAGAAAAACTTGAGTTCTTATTTTGAGGTAACACGATACTCGTATTTTTAAATATATTAAATATTTATGACAAATAAATATAAAAATCACAAATCGCTTGTAGTAAAAATTTACAGGTGTATAATAGAATTCCATGTGACAATTTTATTTTATCATATTACTACTACCAATTAAAATCGGTACCATTAATACTTTATGTTAATATCAAAAGTTTACGCTTCATGATCTTCCACACAAGAATTAATTCCAATCAATGCCTCTGTTTGTTCATCTAAATCGGGTAACCTATAATGGGAAGAAATCATAAAAAAACATTTTTTATATTTTTATATTCAATTAAACAAAAAAAATAATACAATCATACCTTAATGTATTTCTGTTACGAAGATTTATATGTGTAATGTAAGTATAAAACCTTTTTACAAGAATTAACGCTGGATCCCAGTTCTCATAATGAGCTAAAAGTGTAACACCAAAAAACGCTACAAACATGGGAAGTGCTCCTGCATAAAAAAGAACTGAATAAGCTACTTTTTTAAGCACAACATCTGCCAACATTGACATTGGTATAGTTAAACTAATGGACATTGTAGCAATTAATGATGAAGTTAAAAAACATCCCCTAAAAATAAATAATAAAATAATTATAACATAATTTACAGGGTAACTTTTACAATAAAACAAACTACTTTATTTACCAAAGCCAAAGAACTTCTGATAGTACAGTTCCAACTAAACCATTTAAAAGTAACCAAAGCCACTGTTGTTTAGTTGGCCATTCAAATATTTCCCAAGATGTAAGATGAAAAACAAAAAATAGTGGCCATAATAATAATAAATTAAAAAGTCCTACAAAACCTGAAATCATAGAACGCAATTAAAACATTAATTCTACTATTTTTTTATTAATACTAAAAAATACTGGTGTACCAAAAAATAATGGAATGTCCATTTTATCCTCGTGATCAACTTTGCGACGTAAGAAAACAAGATATGCTGCGTAAAAGAAAGCGCTTGCTAATGATAAAATAATACCAATAGGCAAACGTTTACTTTCTACTGTAGTATCTGATAAACTGACTAGAACCTGTGAAATATAATTTAAAAATATTTTAACAAACAATTTTAGCTAATAAATATTATAATCACAAATGATACTTACAAGACCACCTATTGTAATACACACGGCAATCAATTTTGATAATGTTATTCGGTCGCCAGGTTGACTAGGAAACAAAGCTGCTAAAACTAAAGTGAAAAGACTTGATGTTGAAGATAGAGCTGTTACTACCCCAGCTTCGGTCGTCACAAGAGAGGCTTGATATGTGTAATTAGCAACAAACCACTAAAAATTGAAGAAAAAAAGCAATAGAAATATAATAATTATTTGTAAATAAATAAGTTTATTTATATATTAATAAAATAACACTGACTAATAAACAAAAGCAAAGCGCCACTTTGGCCTGTCGGCGAGCACTGAGTTTAGCTGCGTGTCGTCTTGCTGCTTCACCTGCTCGAATAGATGCAGCATGAGATAGTCTTGCAAGTAAAGCTTCTGCAGCGCAATTTTCTGACATATGACGTACCTACAATTTGTTTAATTCGAAATATTTATAAAAATAAAACATTTAAAAAGATATCGAGAAAAGTAAATACCTCAGCTACTTTACTGAATCTCACAGATCTTTGAGAAGATTCGTCACTTTCGGTTCCAGAAATTTCAGCTGTTTCTCTTTCTGGTGTTCTTACAGGCACAAAAGTAGGATCACTCTAAAATAAAATTAGGGTTAATACATAGAAATATATAATATTAAAAAAAATACTAAAACAAAATAAAACTTACCAAGCTCGTATTTGCATCGGTAAAAAAATTTTCGTCATCTGCATTTGGATCTACTAGCTATAAATAAAGAAACAATCAAAACATCATATATGATTGAAGGATAAAACATTAATTATCAAAACACTAAATTACTGTAAATATTTATTTTAATTGACTAACGAAAATATTAAATCCTAAAAAGTGAGAATACAGAAACGACGAGATCCAAAATTATTTTTTTCGTTATTCATAGAAATTAATATAAATTTTGTAAGCAGAATATCTAATATCAAATATTAAATTTAAATTTGTTACAGTTGAAATATATTACACAAACCATATAAGCCGGTGGTCTATTACACTGATCTCTCCAAGGTGGCCAAAAACAAAGTCCAAATAAATACAAAGTAAACATTGATGTTTTTACGTAAGTGCTGAAGAAGGGTTTTTCATAAGCTTCATTGTGATAAATGTACTAAAAAATAATAAAAACAAAACATGTTATTAAAATATTTTTAATCGATAAAATATATAAATTTGTATTTATTTACTATCAAGCCATAAGAAATTAGATAACGAGTTTGATTATCGTTATATTAAAATTGGTTCTAAAATTTTTCTCCATATACAGAAAAAAATAGTAAATCTTGAGTTTTCTAATTTTAACATCCTTATGTTAATCGCCGAGCATAATTTATAATGAAAATAAATGCAACGAAATAAGATACCGTTATAAACCGACCTAAAGGCAAATAATATTAACACAATTAGTATTTCTACGAATTTAAAATTTATTATGAAACGACTATCATTATACAAATATAAAATCGAATTTTAAAAGAATCATATATATAAACGTCAACATAATCAAATATTGAATAGAATAAAAAAAAACATTGTGTTTTAATCTAATTTAGTATAAAAAACGTTCTTATTTTATCGCTGTAAAAAATAAAATACAAATATAATGTATAATTTTTCTTTAAAAAGGTTTACAATTATCACTAATATTTTTTTACAATTAATTATCACTAATAATTATCGTTTGTTAAATTTTAAATAATAAAATACTCATTTTTGACGACCCAATTAGTTTTTGGAACGTCGATTTAAACGTAAACGGTAAAATATACGCTCGCAATTTCAAAGTGCGATTAGTATTCGGCAAAATCCAAAATTTACAAGCGAAACCGATCGACGTTCAGAATCGAAAAGAATATTTTGGTCGATCTTAAAGGTTCTTCGTATATCGATTCTTATATGGATACAAAGAAATAATAAAATGTGTATTTAAAAAAGGAAGTCTCGGGAGAATATCAGAAAAGTATACGGACCGGAAGAATAGAATATAAAACGTGTAAAATTGGAACAATATTTAGAGGCGTATATATCTTTCAAAATAAATATGTGTCGTGTTTATCGCTAATTATTAAATAAATATCGGCGACATAATTATCTGAACGTCGACGTAAACTTCGTATCGTTATACGAACTACCAACGACGGTCAACGAATCTCTGTACGTATGAAAATGCTTAACGCTGTCGTCGAAAAGGCGCATAGATAAACTGCGTATATCGTTCGTTTTACCCGGAACCGGAAACGGGGTCTCGGCGGTTCGAGTGAAACGTTGCCAAAACGCAAGCGAAAAAGAACGTCCCCGTTCAAAACGTTCACCTTGGTGAGCTCGGATGATGAGACCCAAATGACGTCGACGAGCATCAGTATGAAGAGGCCGAGGACGAGCCGCTGCGTTTTCGTGAGCATTTCCGTGTCGTCGAACGTTTCGGCGTGTTCGCTGTTGTTGCGGGGCGCGCCGACACCCCGACATCACAACGGACGCGTCGCCGACGAACCCTCGCCGAAAACCGCCATCGCCGCGAGCGCACTCCGCCGTCACCGACGCCGACACCGCCGCACGCAACTGACAATTGTCAAACCGGACGACGTGCGCCACTATAACGCTCACGTTCGCGACCATAACCTCGACGTTTCCCCTCCCCTACTTTCCCTCTCATTTTGCTTTATATTTTTCATTATATTAATATTACAGTTAAATTATTTTCAAAATTTTATATTTTATTTTTGATATTAAAAAAATTAATATTTTTTTTATATAAAAAATCAAACACTAATCCAATTCCAAATTTTTAAACGAGCAATTATTTTTTATCGAGCTAATAAAAATATTAAAATTAATTAAAATAATAAAGCTTTGATACTAATATCGTTTTATTTTCAAACAATATCATCGTTCGCCAACAAATCGACGTTCGTAATTTATATATATATATATATATATATATATATATATATATATATATATATATATATATATATTAAAAAACTATATTCGTTTGTTAGAAACATACTACAACAATAATATAACGTATCATCGACAAAATAAATTATATGAATTAATTAATAATTTTCAATTTTTCTTTTAAAATTTACCGTTCAAAAAAATAATCATTTAACGCAACTTTCGTCGAGTTCGATCGATACGCTCTGCTTTCTTTCAAATTTTATTATTTTTTACGCAATTTTAATATTATTTTTTTCTTACGCTTCATTTTTTATTTGGCTAATTTATTAAAAATCTCTACTAAATATTAATAATTTGAATCAAAACTCTCAAACGTTTCCTTTGAACCTTTACAATTGTATCTATGGATACGAAAAAAGTATACAATCGTTTAATTTCATATTGACCGAATTACCGCGTATTTCTAATCGTTTATAATATTTATTTATTATATAATGGACACGAGACAACAAATTCACCAATCGGTCAGTAATGGATTATCGTATTCGACATCTTCGAGAAGATCGTCGTCTATCAAAGGTTATTAATTATAAATTCATATATTTTAAGGGAGAATTATATAGAATACGCGTTTAACTCTTTATATAGATTCTGCAAACGTTGTGCCGATGGAAAGTTTGAATTGGTTGATGCATATTTATTACATTCGTGGTCAAATAGAAAAAGCAAAACTTATTATCGACTCACAATTAGAAAGAAGTCTTATGAAGAATGAATATGCTCACTATTTACTGGTAATTATATAATTTTTCCTAAATAATTTCGTTAAAGAAAATTTAAAAAATCACTATCGTTTATAATTTTAAGCAATATTCGAAAAATGCACAAATTGAATTGTATTTTTTATTTCGAATGTTACACGATCTGTTTATTTTCTTATATTATTAGTTTGAATTAACATAACGTTAACTTCATTTTCGAAAAAAATCCGGTTTTCCAAATATAATATAAAAAATGAAGTCATACGAAAATAACAAAATCTTTTAATATTTTTTAGTCCAATAATAATAAAAAACATTATTTAGTCATTTTAATTTAACTTATAATTGTAAAATACATTAACATAATTATTGAAGTACTATTTAAATTTATGTAATATATAAGAGTTATTTAATTATATTTTAGGGTACAATATATAGTAATGAAAATAAATTAAATGAAGCTCTAGAAGAATTTCAGATATGTAATCGTCTTAATCCTACAAATATTGAAAATATTAAACAAATTGGTATATGTTTGTGAGTTATTTTAATTACTCTTTTTTAGATAAATATAATAGTTATTTTTAAAAAATAATTACAATAATATTTTAGATTTCGTCAAAAACGTCATAAACTTGCACTAGATGCGTTTATGGAGGCAGAAAACTTATCTAAAAGACTAGATTGGGAAATTCATTATTGGATAGGTGATTTAATATTACAATTTAATGACTGTTAACATTTTTAAACAATTATAAATAATCAAAAGTCTACATTTATTAATTGATGAATACTATCTATCTAACAAACATAATAAATAAATGAATAATTTATTTTAATTATAACTGCTCTTTTTATAATAAATATTTTATATAATATTTCAAAATATTTATAGTAATTAATGTTCCTTCAATTATAGCTGAATGTTTAACATGTTTGGGTGGCAAAGAAACTGCTTTACAATGGTCTAAAAGAGCTGCCCAAGCTAGTAAGCAATTGAAGGCTTGTAAACAACTAGGAAAACTTTTATTGCACAAAGGAGATCTAGTCGGAGCAGTTGAAGCCTATAATTTCGCATTAGAGTTAATATTATTTTATTTATTGAAATTTAATTTTTAAAAAATAGAAAAAACATAAAAATCAAAGTAAAAACTTTCAAGGAATGCATCAGATAATGCAGAATTACTGACTTCATTAGGATTGTTGCATGCAAGATTAGGCCAGCAACAGCTAGCTTTTGAAAGATTAGGATCTGCATTAGCACTAGGACCACCACAAGCTACAGCATTATTACCATTAGCTGCCATAATGCAGGTATTATTATCTATCTATAAAATATTAACTATGATTTCATTATAATTTATGTAATTCTTGTCTCGTTTCAGAGCCATGGAGACTATGATGTAGCACTTTCTCGTTACAAAATTGCAGCTCAGCAGACTCCAGATTGTGCAGCGTTATGGAACAATATTGGAATGTGTTTCTTCGGAAAACAAAAATATGTAGCTGTACGTTGAATTTTTGCGATAAAAAAAACTCTTTACAACATAATTGTTCAAATTGATTTAATTAGTTAGCAACGTCCATTTTTTTGTCAAAGTTAGGCTATTAGCTGTTTGAAACGAGCTACCGCTTTAAGTCCGTTAAGCACCAAGGTTCTGCATAATTTGGGTTTAGTACACTTGGTGTGTCAACAGTATGCTTCAGCATTTCAATTTCTCTGTGCTGCTTTAAATTTGAAGTCTGATTGTGCCTCCACTTTTATGTTAATGGCAGGTAACATTTAAAATATATACAATTCATAATCCATTTTTTCCATAAATATATATTAAATTTATTTCATACTATTTATATTATACTTATAAGTTATTTAGAAAAAATATTAATATTTTTAATCGTTTATTTGATAATTTTATCAAATATATATTTTTTCATTTTCAGTAACTCTAAGCCATTTGCAAGATTACGCTAATTCATTGAAAGCTTTTGAAAAAGCTATAACAATGACCCCAGATGATATAACGATTCGTTTAAATTTTGTCAACTTTCTTGTCGCTAACAATGAAATTGAGCTAGCTAAATATCATCTGAACATTGCTGAAGATTTAGCAAAGAAAATTCCAAATTTAGATAACGAAGTATCATTACTTTATATATATATATATATATATATATATATATATATATATTTCTATTTTTTAATATAAATAATATTCAAATAACAACATTACATACATTATAATGTAATAATATACCTTAATATTTTTTTAAGCATATAAAAACTCTTGTGAGAATAAGGGAGGCTATCAATTCCAAACTTCGTCCAAAACCGCCAACAACTTCTGAAGAACATATATACGAAACTATTGACGAAACTTTAATTGCGAACAAGAATTCTGAAGATCCTGTGTGTGAAACACCATTGATTCTTGATCCAGATGAAGTATAACTTAATTAAATTTTATAATGTTTTGTGTTATTAAAATTGTCAATATCTATAGTAATGTATTGTTAGTAAATTTATATAGAATTTTAATTTCAAATATACTGTATTAAGTTTGATATTTATTTTATTATATAATTATTTTTATGTCTACAAAAATAAAATATACTTTTAAAATCCATATTTTACTGTGTTAAATTTCAAACCCAAACTGTTTCAGATTTTGATATTGAATTTTTTTTTTAATTTTACTTTATGCTAATCATTTTAATTAATTTCTATATCTTATAATTCTTTAAGACAATTATATATATTTTTAACGTACTCTTTCATTACTACGATCTCTTTCGTCAGCGGATCTTTCATTACTGAAGATCGTGTTCAGAATTTTTCCATTATTTATGTTTTCAATTATTCTAATTGTTGAAGTTTTCTCGCGTCATCATCTTTTTTGTGATCTTTTTATTACTTGTTATTATCATATATTAAAAATATGACAGTACTTTAACAAAACAAAAAATAAATAAATATTTTTTTTTTATTAAATCGTTTGCTCGAAAGTAAAAGAGCAAAATCAATATAAAATTACTATTTTTCTAAATCAAAAGTATTTTTTTCTCAAAAGAGCAAAATCAATATAAAAGTATTTTTTTCTAAATCAAAAGTAAATGATCGATAGTTTGTAAAAGTGAATTAACTTCATGTCTATATATTTACTTATATAAGTTATATCTAGTGCATACGTAGATCTAGTTATATCTAGTAAGTGCTTACAATAGAAAAATATTGAGCTAGGGAAAGTTTTACCATAATTGAGTGACACTGCTATTTTTCCATTAAAATTCTTTACTATATCAGCCTCACTTACACCACATTTTTGTGTTTTCTCAAAGATGGCTTTATAACAAATCCATAATATTAATTATTTTCATTTAATATATTTTATATAATTATCATTTTCATAAAATATTTTAAATGAGAATTTTTTAATACATTTTCAATCATATTTACCACTACACTTAATATTTTGATTCACAGTATTTATTTATATTTAGATGAAAATGAAGTTTTTTTTGTAGAAATAACAATAAAATAAATTTCTCTGACTGATGTCAGAGAAATTGTTGTTTCTAAGATTTTTTTAATACATAACTATTTAGAACATAAAGTATTGAAAAATTTCGAAAACTATTTACCTTAAAACAGGCGTGTCAAACTCATAACATATTGCGGGTTGCACGGGCTTTTAAGTAAAAAAAATAAGTTATAAGCTTAATAATTAAAATATTGCTTTTAATTAATACAAGTTGCACACTATAAATTGATTAAACGAAACTACATACAAATAATAATAAAAAAACAAAATATACTTAAAATATTAATATTAATTTTGTATATGTTATCAAAAAAAGCACAACATTTCGGCGGGTCGCAAATTTCGTATTGACAGGCCGTTTGTGGCCCGCAAGCTTCGTGTTTGACATGCCTGCCTTAAAATCATTTAACTAATTATTTTTGAGGTTGGACTATATGAATATAAATTTTCAGTTTTTTTTTCTCGTAAATAATTATAAACTATAAAACTAGTTCTCTTTAACTAGTTATCTTGATTAATATTTGTATTATTCATTATAAAATTATTTTATATATTATAAAATATATATTTTATTCATTATAAAATTGATGTTTATATCATCTTTACAAAACTTGAAATTTGTTATTGTTAATCTTAATGATTTTAAAGTAACTCTTTTACAAGAATATATTCAGAAAAAGGAATCGAATATACAATTTCAAGATACAATTTCCCTTGAGAAATTACACATATAGTAACACAATTTTTACTATGATTTTCTAGAAAATATTCAAACGATAAAATATGTTATAACATGCAGATGAACATAAATGTAAAATACTTTTTTTTTGTATATTAATTTATTTTTATAATTAAAATATAATACAATAAAATTAACAATTTCCATACGAAGCCATTGAATTTAAAACGCACATTGATGATAATTGACGAATACATGAATGTATTGATGAAACTACTATCAGAAAATAAAATTATTTTTTTATATATATATATATATATTGTATAATAATATATTTGTGATGAAATACAGCAATTTCATTCTGACAAAAATATTATTTGATTAGGAATGCTAATATGAGATTTTTAAATATTATTATATTAATGACATTTTTGATACATTAAGTAAATATTATATTTTGATTTAATTATAATTTAATGAACATTTATTATCATTTATACGCTTTCTATAATATTATATGAACAATTATTAAATATAAAATCATATATATTTTTGAAATATAAATATGATGAAATTTTATATTTGTTATCGACAAATATTTATAATACATTATTTTTTATATTGCAAAAGTTGTTATATTAAAAAGTGAATAATTTATATTTCTTTTAAATATTCATTTCTTTTCATTATGACAAATAAATATATAAATATTCACATTTAAATGTAAACGTGACGTTTTTGTTCTGTTAAATCGATTATGCATTGATAATAAAGTCACCGATTATTCGATAAATTTCAATTTACGCGAAAAGTCTTTCCGCACTGTCGGAAATCGTTTGTCACATTTTCAATTTGAAACATTGTATTATTATATATATATATATATATATATATATATATATATATATATATATTTTTTTTTTGGTTAATTGAAAAGTGTTTTTAATTGCATTAAAATGTCGGCCAAAAAATAAATTTTTGGCAAATGTATAAATATTTCATCATAATTCGCCGCAGGACATTTCTTTATTCCGTATTTGTTATATAGCTGAGATAAAATGCGACGGAAAAATTAAAGGGGAAAATTGTTATAAAAAGAAAACACAGACTGAAATTTAATTCCTTGTTTTTTTTTAATATTCGTTAGATATTTTATCAAATATAAAATTTTGATTTTTCTTTCAATTCATTATGTAATGTTTTGAAAAAATTCCGGGTTGCTTATTTTCGTAATGAAACAAGATAAGCTCATATTTTTTACATTTTTTTAATAGTTTTCATTAAAAAAAAAAACTATTTTCTATGTACTAAATAATATAGTCTTAAAGTTATAATTACGAACTTTTTCTATGACGTAAGCTAAAAATATTAAAGTAATATTTTTAATTTCCATTTTTGTTTACATCGAAAAAACTGTTCAAGATTGCAACAATATTTAAACTATTCATATTGTTTTAATATGAATATTTTTTTATTTTTTTATCCTTGATATTTATATTATTTCTAAAGTCTTGGAAATCATCGATATTTGAATAAACTATTGTAAAATGTTTGAAGAATTTTTTCCCAAATTTTTAACAATAAAAATATAAATTTTTGAAAAAAATATTTAAAACTTTATGAAAAAAAAATCAACATTTTTTTGAAAATTAACAGCCTCTATAATAATTAACACCTCAAATTCATCTGTATTTGCTAATTGACTAAATTGTATTATTCGAAAAAAAGAAACAATACTCTGAAAACATTTATCAAAATTCCCAATACTTAAAAAATTCTCATTTATCATGCACTTAAATAATTATTAATATTCTATAATACAAATTAAAATTAATGTTTATTATGAAACATTAAATATTTTCAATTTAAATCCAATGAAATTATTAAGTACATATTTTTACCCCTGTATAATAATTTTAAAGTACATGTTAAATTTTATTTCACATTTAATCATATATTATATTAAACTATATTCATGAATACTATGCAAATACATAAATAAATTCGTTTCAGCATTTAAGTCAAATACTTACTAATGTAAAGCTGGATATACATTATATTTTAATTCATTATTACGTCCTGATCTCGATACAGTCTTATAATAAAATATTATTATTATTATTATTATAAACGTATACTCAACTTTACATTTCATTTTATATATAAATCATTTTTAAGCCACAATTGAAGCAAATATGACACTTTTTGGAATATTATTATTATTTATTTATTTAACACTAATATAAATTTTTCGCATCGTTTAACTTTTATCATAAGATTTAACCATTTTTGGACCTGCCTTCGTTGGCCAATTTGGAGCACCGCCATAGAAAATTACCGACTGGAATATCGTAAAATGCCGTAATTCAAACTTTAACACCTTTAGTTCGTCTCGGAAAAGGCACATTATTTATAACGTTCACCTTATTATTCCTATTATTTTCTTTTTTCTAAAAAAAAAAAAAAACAAAAAAACCGTCATCATCATATTTTTAAACTTTGCTGAGTGCGATTTTTTCCAGGTCCAACTTCATCTTGCATCATACGTACGTACTTTGAACTTCGGTTTGGAAGCCATTTGTCGGCCATTTGGCTAATATTTTCGGTTTGAACAATTGTCCGAATGTCATCCTGAATTGTCTACTCATTGAACAGTATAATATAAAATTAATAGCACCGTTTAATAGAGCTAAAATGTCCATCAGTTCACCGAACAGATTATAACATTGTCTGAAGAAACATTTACCTAGAATTCCACTCATTAATCCTAGAACGCCTTGCGGTATTTCGGTTATTAGAAACAGAAGCAGAACGGCGATCAGCATTTTTGTTGTGCGATCAGCTCTTTTATCAGATTTACTAGGTCTTTTTTCAGGTTGTTGAGAGCTTCCAGGACATGAGCTGTAACCTCTCAAGGCCAATTTCCTTTTATTTGCATTATACAACGCATGTATTAACCAGAAACTGATAACAGTCAAAATGACACACGGTAATAGTTTTATGACAACGGCGTGTATCCAAAAATTCACATGGAACAAAACACCATCTTGATCAGTATCTACGTGATATAGAAATGTGGCTGTTGAATTTTCATAAACTACAGTCATGTGTACATGAAATGCCATATATGTCGGTGTGCATAAAAGGGGCGGCAGTAAAAAGCTAGTTAATACTGCGATGCTGCATCGTCTTTCAGAACAATGTAAATGGCTGAGATGAGGATACCTGCAAAAAGATGGAAAACGTTATGCAACATCAAAACTGGGACAAGCTTGTTCAAAATTCGAGGTTAATGTGATAAATTTTTATGTTTGAATTTACTGAAGTTACTTTATTTTCATAGATTTTACTTATGCTGTACTTGAATATGTCTAGTATTTATATATATATATAATACTAGCGATTTTAATTTATATCTTAATATGATTTTCAACATGGAGTCCATAGTTTTTATCCCTGAACAAAATTGTATAATAATTTTTGCTATAAATCACAATACAAGACTTTTATTTAAAATAAATAGTATTATTTTTTAAATTAACCTGTTTTTTACATGTAAAATATTATAAAGAACAATTTCGTGACTTTTACTATTGAAATGATTCACGATGCGAAAATTAATCTCATAATTAATATACATTTTTAATAATAGTGTAAATAATAAAATTAAAATTTATATTTATGGTACGTAAATTATAAGAATATTTTTAATAACTTACACCCCCTTTTTTCAGAAATACGACTACGTATAATAATTCTGTTAATTACCGCGATAAGCGTAACTTTTTCTAATTTATTCCGCAAAAATATTTTTTTATATTTTTCGTATATTAATAAAGTCTGCCTCAAAATGGGGGGGAAGGGGTTGGAAATTTTCATATGCATTTATAAGTATGTAGAAATATAGTCTGAAAACGATGTAAATTACGTGCCACTTAAGAAATATTAATTGAACCTCAGGGACTACTACATTTATAAAGTTTCATTCTCTTTATTATCGCGCTGAAGACTCTCTTAGTAATTGCGTTTCATGAAGATTCTGTAATGATGTAAATTTTTTCAGCATTTTCTTTTTCAGCTGCTGAACTTGAAACTCTTTTTTTTTTCGTTAATAAACAAACTTTGAATCTGTGTATAATTTTAAAGCGAAAACAATTACATTTTAGACGTCGATATAAATGTGAATATTTCTTTTTTGCGTTTTGCTGAAAGAAAAAACGACGCTTTTAATTCGGCGTCGAAGTTTTAAAATTCAATTTTGATAACAGATTAAGATTGTTTTAAAGTTTTATAAATCGAGTTAAAATTGAATTTTGATTTAATTATTATTATTTTTTTATTTAAAATTATTTCTTGTAAATTTATTGTCGATACATATACATTTACAATATAAAATATATATTTTTACCTATATTATCTATTAATTCTATATTTCAAAATATGTAAATATTATATATCAATCATATTTTTATAGATGAATAATAGTTTCAATATTGAATATTATATAATATTATATTAAGTTTTATTTACATTAAAATACATTAAAAATAGGTTTATAAATATTTAAAACTATGAATTTAGTTCTAAATATTTTGATATGTTACCTAATAAGGAAAAATTTTATGGAGTGTAATGTGGTGAATATGAAGGTTGATAAATATAAAATATCTTTTCGAATATAAAAATTTGCATTATATCATATTTGATGAATTTCAACTAAAATATACTTTAATTTGAAGTCATTAAATATTTTTTTTAATATTTATCACTATCAAATAATATTTAATTAAATATATCATATTTCGTATTCTATATCGATTAACTATTTTTGAGTACTCTTTATATCATAATATACATATTATATATATTGTGTGTATGCGCGCGCGCGCGTGTGTGTGTGTGTGTGTGTGTGTGTGTGTGTGTGTGTGTGTGCGTGTATTATATTGACGTATGTCGGTATATTAAGTGTGAAGCAACAACGCTTTTACATTCTACAGAGCGTTCATTTGGAAAAATCAAATTGATATTCAGACTTGTTATAACGAGACGAACGTTATAACGTCGTTACAACGAGCCAACATAAAATATTTTAAATTATATTGCAGTGTTACAAAAAAAAAAAATAAGCAGACTACACTTTTTAAATAGATCAAACGCCGATCATGAAACGAATGCACTTGAATATTTTTTTTAATGAATTTTTTATTATTTTTATCCATTTTGAAACATTTTTTATAAGATTAATTTTAACGCATATATACATCGTCCGCGTTGAACTTTCGCTTTTGTTATTGTATTAATTTTTATTAATAAATATAATATATATATATATTTATTTATTTTCTTCGTGTAATCTTGTCGGTTTTCGTTTTATTCTCGTCGATCGAGCGTATGATTGGTTCAATCTCGATTAATTGCTTGTTAAACCGCCAGTAATCATTATATATATATATATATATATATATATATATATATATATATATATAACCATGTTATAATTTAACAGATTTTGTTCAAAACTAATTATTGTTCTAATTTAATTAATTAATCTTGTTTGTCAGAAACAGTCGACGAAGGCGTACAATTAAATTTTACAAGCCTATTACATATAACTGGGATCGAATACCTTTTAATTGCGATCAAAATTATAATATCACATGATAATATATTGTTTTAAATAATTTATATATATATATATATATATATATATATATATATATACCATATAAGGACAAATAAAATAGACCACTTTATGTTAATTGTTATGTTAAATAATAATTACAATTTTTTTAATTGAACTTGCATTATAAAAATGATAAAATCTCGTTTCAAGTAAACGATCGCTGATTCGAAGCAAACTGCATAATTTTAAATTAAATTTGTATTTTAATTAACAATCTAGCGAAAATGTATATTTTACTAATATAAATAGAATATTAATTTTTTGTAATATTTATAACGGAAAAGCCACGTCTTTTAAAATACAATTTATACGATAAAAATATGAGCAGTTCAAGTTAAAAATTATAATAAAATATTAAAATTGAGCAAATTTCAAACGTATGTATGAAAATTTCGTTTTATAAAATTGATCGTTTCGTGTTCTCTATAAATAATATTTAATCGTAACGATTTCGCTGTCGTTTCACAAAATATAATTTTATTTCGTTTTCGTTTTTCGCAGAACGCTCATTAACTACCTTAATATTTCAATATAAACGACGAATTCGAAATATTTCACTAATTTTAAGCGAAAATCCTGAAAACGTATAGCAAATTGAAGATAATAATTTATTTTAAATATACAGTTCGATAATATATATATATATATATATATATATATATATATATATATATATATATATATAATAGTGTCTGATATTTGCAAAACTTATTATATAAAATAAAATAATTTTTATTATATTAATAAATATATAATTTGATTATTATACTAAATAAAATTCTAAAAAAGTATAAATTATAAATATTATATAATATATTAAAAACATAAGTTTCATTCGAATATGTATGTAGGTGAAAGAAAAAAATAATCACTGAAGAAAAACTATACCATTTTCATTAATCACATTAAAAACTAGAGCACGTAAGTTATATAGTTTTTCCGCTAAACCATTTTCTTTGAGCTACTAAAGTTTTCACGAAAGTGCTTTAAAGTTTTCTATAGTGAGAAAATTTCTTTCGCTACTTCAACAATGAGTCGATTGTAATTAATGAATGTTTACAAACATTTTCTATAATGTGTTTAAGTATAATATAATAAAAATAATATTTACGTGATAGCGATATATCTCCAAACAGCCAAAGATAAAGTCAAACATATTGATATAGTATGCAAAATATGCGTGAAATGCATGTGAAATAGCAAATAAACTGCCCAAGGTCTAGGAAAATCCAATTGTCCCGGCAACACCTGAAAACAGAACAAAGAGATAAAAACAATCTGGAAAAACTATCTATCGAAAAATATATCATTATTATTATATTATGAATGGTGTGATGTGAAATGTGGAAAAACAAAGTCGTTTATATTTTATAAAAGTCGATAGAACTCACCAAATATCTATAGGAAGCGAATGGTATATATTCGATCATGACAAACATGTCAGTGACTGCTAACCATTTTAATATTCTGTTTATTGGAGCACTGGCCATGTCCTTCCTCGTCAGTACGGCTATGTTCAGAATATTGGCAAATGTGCCGAACATACACACCTGGTGAATCATTAAAGTGTTGATTAAATATTTATTAAAAATTAAAAAAAACTTAACATACATGTATAATATATATATTATAATATAAATTCATCGTATAATATTAATAAAAATAATTTATTTAAAAGCATAATTATTATATAATCCATCATCTCCAGCGAGATTAAATATATAATATTGTTTTTAAATAAAGAAAATTGTCGTTCGACGAAAATTGAGTAAAAAAAAATTTTTTAACGAAAACAATTTTATCAGAAATTAATTTGACAAAATTTGTTTTTCGTATAAAACTATTGATAATCAATCAAAAAGTTGTGACATTCAATTAACTTTAGTGTATATTTATATATATATATATATATATATATATATATATATATATATATATATAAAATTATAATAAATATTTGTATGTGAAATTTTCGTTTATTTTCAAGTTTTTCACAGATTGATCTCGCATTGAAATATCTAAATAATTTTAATTATCGATTTCGACGACCGCAAAATTAATGGTTCGACTATACGATAATTATAAAGTTCTGTCGTTAATTTTTCAGTGTCAATTAAGAATTTTGGAATAATAACTATTTTCATACATAAAGACAAATTGATGCAATTAACAAATTATATCTTTCAATATTCGATTAAAATCAACATTTTCCAGACTTTGACGATGAAATATTGCGATTTTAAACCACTGAAAAATAAAAGAGAAAAAAATATGACTCTTTATCGCTCAAAAAAAATCCATCTAAAGCCTAATTAAATTGACGAAATGTGTTCGTTTTCGTTTATTTAAATTCCGATCATAAATCTGTATCCTTCTTAAGTTTAAATAAAGATATAAAATAGGGACGAAAGGGATAGAACTAAAATAATCATCATATTTTAACCTCAGAACAACCCTTGAAATTTATAACTGGTATATATTCGAAAAATGTGTCTAAAATATTTTTTACTAAATAATATATGAAGATAATTTTCCCTTTAATAAGCAAATATAATGTCTTTAAAATTATTTAATATATTTCTTATTTTTTATCATGTATTCATTCATTCAAATCTAATATTTAATTCAATATGAAATAGTACTAATTTTTAATCAATAAAATGTTAAAAAAATAGAACATGAAAAATACTAAAAAGAAATAAATACGAATTCAGAAAACATATAATGTATGTATTTCCCAATTAATGTAGTAATATTCAAGCTTTTCCTTTTTGTCAATAAAAAAAGTATGCGGAAAAATGTAATTTCAGTAAAATTTAATTAAAAATTCACTACTAATTAAAATGTAATATTATTTTATAATTTGAAATGAAAACTCACTGCATGAAGTTTGAAACACGAAAAATGGAGTTTAAATATTCAATTTATTTCGTTATTTTATAATATTTTAAATTCATAAAATTATGAAATTATATATCTATATATTTACATAGATATTTAAAAAAATCTAAATTTTGATTTTAGTAATATATCCAAAAAATATACTCCATAAGTATAAATTTGCTAAAATATTTTAATGTTGCTTTATATATTATATAACTTATTATTTTAAAAAAAACACATAAATATATTAAAAATCGAAATAAAAGCATTTTAATTAAATATATTATTATTCATGAAGTCGTTTACTCGTACTGCGAGATGTTAGGCCGATTTTTTATTGTTCATTTCAACTGAAAATTCGTTTAATAAATAAAAAATAACGATGAAAATTCGCGACGAATGGAAAAAATCTGCGATTACAAATAAAAAAAAAAAAAATATATATATATATATATATATATATATATATATATATATATATATATATATATATATATATTTAGGCACTCTTGTTTTTCATTGCCGTTAAATAAAATTTCAATGATTTATTAAATCAATTTAATAAAACGCGAATAAACGTTACGACTATAACGATCTCGTTAATAACGCGTGTAAATATTATATATATTTGAATATAATATCATAAAATTATATCTGTATTAATTTTTATATATTTATAATTGATATTATTTATTAAAAGTAATAATACAAATTCTGATTGAAATTATATTGAGTTTATTTTTAAAATATGTCAATTAATTTCTATCTACTCTAGTAAAGTTTTGAAAAGCTCTGATTAGTTATATATTTAAATTCTTAGAATCTTTATTGAACTATGAGTATTTTAACTGTTTTATAAAAATAACGATTGAAACGTCATATTCACTTTATTTTTTTAAGAAAAATCGTTTACAAATATAAAATATAAATATAAATATTTCATATTATATTAAAGTTTTTTCAATTTTATTTTTAAATAAAATTAAATGTAAGATTTATCTTTTATACGTTAAAATTTACTGTTTTATATTTTAAATTCAACTTTCTACATTAAATTCCTAGGAAAAATTATTACAATATTTTTTTATATATATCTTATTGAGTAAAATATTTATTTATATTGTTTATTATGTTATTATATCATCATGATACGTATACATATATATTAATACAAAATACTCTAAACGAATAAATAAATATTTAAACATGTAAAACACAAATATTCCTACATCAATTTAAAACCGACAATAAACGAACGGATAAATATTTACAATGATCGAGTGCTGAAAAAATTTCCTCCGATATAAAATTTTATGAATGTTGCAAATTCTACATCAAAAATAGAACGTGATTACGTTTTCACTTGAATTTCCAACACTATATAGAAAAATCCGAAATATCCGATAATGCAAAATCGAAATAAACGTCAACATAGAAAATCTTATATATATAAAATTTCAGCTTCAGCTTCAATCGTGTCATACATTTGTTTCTTTTTTTTTTTACACTAAAAATCATTATTCTTAAAGCTTTCTCTAATATATAATATTCAATATATAATTTTTATATATAATACAAAAGTCTTACAACGAGTTTAACAAGTATATTTAACTTTAGATTCTGTTGATAAAATACAAAACGAAGAGTTAACGTTAAACTTCTTTCAGGGTTGTTTATTTATAAAGGATTTATTTCAGATACACTCGTCGTTCTATAAACGATTTTTAATTATAATTCAAGCGAAACATCTCTCTTTTGAATTTTAACGTTATAAATATAAAGTGTATAACTTTTGTGGTATTTAAAACTACGCGGAAACTGAAAAACTGATTGAATGAAACTTTATCTCATAGTTTTTTGTTATAATTCTGTATTAAATTATAAAGCTTTAAACGATACACTCTTCCTGTTTTTTTTTCCTTTTAAGTTTAAAACGGGTTTTTAATATATTAAATGAAAACTTCAAAACCGCGATCACTAGTTTATTTATAAAACTATTTAATAATATTAATATAGAATAATTAAATAGATATCGCTAAACAAGAAGTCTCATTCAAAGTTTGCTCGTAGCATAAGTTTGATTAGATTATACTTATATATATATATATATATATATATATATATATATATATATATACTTTTTTACCCTAAATTCTTTTATTCAAATTCAGAATTACGCAAGTTGTATTATGAAAAAATGATTTTTTATGTAAATTGTATCCATTTTAGTACAACCAACCTAAAGTCCTAATTGAAAAAAGTGATAATATCAGATAATTTTAAGAATAAAAATATTTTTTCATTTTAACTGAAAAAATATATATATATTTTTAACTAAAAAAATTTTTTTCGTATATATAAAACATTGAAAGAATTATATAATACTATATACGTTTGCCGTTATACATCTGATCGTTCTATATAAATTATTTATAAGCCAACGAAAAGTAATACGCATAATAATTAGGATCATATATATAATGTTTATACAACGAATTAATATCGTAACATTCTAATAAAAGGTATTAAACGGATTTCGCCGTCATTATAAATACTATACAATATTCACATTCTACGTTATTTCCATCGTTATTATTGGAAAATCCCGAATGTGTTTCGGAATAATATTATAATAACGGTTCGTCGAACATTTTGTCTTATACCAAAATCCAAATTCGGAAATGCATTGTAATATGTTCAACGTGCATAATTTGAACACGTTAACCGGCCGTGAAATTAAATGTTATCCCATAGAAACGATGTTAACCGAAAACAATTTAAAGTGTTATATAAATGTCGAATGCTTTCGTATGCATTCGCATATGAATAGATCTAAATCAAAAAATCAAACGTAAAAATCGATCTTATATAATAAAATAAATTCGAATAAAAATTCTCATCCCTTATATGAGAATTATCACATATTTCTCTTTGTGAGTACAACGATCTTTGATACAGTAAAACGAAATTAAGGTTTGTGTGGATGAATTTGTCGAATAAATTACATCGTAAAGCGTTTATATGAATGATATACCCGAGATCACTAATTTTGGATACCGGAAAATTTAACGTTGAATTATGAGAATGTTTTATGTATGAACACAATGAAAAGCGTACCTTTATATACTAGATATTTGTAATAAATTTATTAATTTTTTAACAAAAAAACTATATACGATTTATACTATAAATTTCATATGCACGTTTTGAATATAATATATGGAATATATAGCGGAAAATATATGTCAATGATATCATTGTTTACGATTCACTGAATGCATTTTCTTCAAAAGCAAAATCTATGTACGTTTCATAACATCGATATACTAAATGAAATCTTGGATAATTTCATGAAACGATCAGAATGTAAATTCAAATCGTTCAGAAGTAATCCTTTGACTTTTAGTACTTCGTTTAACGTGTTGAGAAATATTAAATTTTATATACGCTACTGATAAAGATTATAACGAAAAATATAATATTTTTCATATCATATTCATACTACAATATAAAGTAAAAAGAAAATAAATTGAATAATATATATATATAAAATATAATTGTATATTAATTTATTATGATAATAATATAAAAATAAACTTACCAGTAAACTTATATAACCATGAACGTTATTATAACTATTAACTACATCGCGTATTCCGCCGCTGCAATAAGTACACGATTGCGATAAATTTCTTTTATTAATGAAATCCGTAATGACTTTTCTCAGCGAATACAAATGACTCGAGTCGTTTTTGTTTCTTAGATTTGTTTTCTCCATGAAATCGGTCAAAAAATCCTCGTCGAAGTCCCTGTTAAAGTCGAACAGGAAACTGGTGAAGCTGCTATTTCTTTCTGTGCCCTCGTAGTTCTGAAAATGATCCATGAACATTGTTGTGTTCAACGGTGACATTTCAAACTCCGACATGTCTGAAAAGAAAACATAATAATAATAATAATAAAATAAAATTTATATTAAACGGATCGTAGAATGAAAAAAATAATCTTATACGCGGAAGTGAACGAAAAATATTGTATATATTTTCATCAATCTGACATAAACCAAGTATTATTTACGAATTTCGTAAAATTACCATATTTTTTCTCTCATTATTAATGTGTAAAAAATGTACTAAAAATAACGTATTATATAATATCATATATATACATTTAGTAAACATCGTTCATATTAAGGAAAATTTTCTTTATGATGACAGATTTTTATATATAATTACGAAGAAGTTTTTATTTTGATAAATTTTAAAATCACTATTTTCAACAAAAAAATATTGATATTTTCAAAATTTAAGACATGAAAAGTTCTAAAAAAATGGTAAAAATAACATTATTGAAATTACTGAAAAAGGAACAAATCCAACACAATTTAGGATAAAAGTCCTTGTTAATAACATGTACATATGAAGTATATTTTTTTAATTTAATTTAAATTACATGAACATTTTCAAATATTATCTACTATATTTTTTTAGGTATTTATTTTTAGTTATATAGTTATATTTCTTGAGCCAACAAATATTCCTGAACCTTGCATACAGTAAACAAGTTAACTATTATATTTAAGCTTTCAATAGATTATATTTTAGAAAAATTATAATATAAGAGCATTTTAAATATTTTTTTATCTCTAAATACTTAATTCTATGAAAAAAATAAATTTACGTTGTTTATTATTTTTTATTATGAAAAACAAGTGGAAAAGATGAGCGAAAATTGAACCGCATTGGATTATGCAAAACACTTTTAACATAGTATAAAGTACGTGAAAAATTTCTTTATTCAGTATTTTTAATATTTTTTTTAGTAAATAAATAATAATTACTTACGAATTTATTTATTTCTATAATAATAATATAAGAAAGAAATCTAAATTCTAATCGTCATACAATTAATTAAATATATCATGTATAAATAATAAATAAAGTACAATAAAATATGATTGTTTAATGTATGGTTCAGTTATAACGTAACAAACTGACAATTTAAATAGTCCACCGTTTAAATTATAATCTTAATATAAAATTATATCGCACGTAATTAAATTCCATCCCATTTTCAACCGTCGTAATTATATAAAACGAACGGGCATAAATATTAAAAAAATTATCCTCGTGAAATGAAAATATATTACGCTTGTTTGCCGCTGATGAACGAGTAGGAAAAAATGTACGAATTTTTTTAACGCGGTTAAATATATATATATATATATATATATATATATATATATATATATATATATATATATATATATATATATATAAAGGAAAAACTTTAATAATTTTCACGCCTATATCACGAATTCGGCGACATTGCGTTAACAGCAATACGTAGTTTCTTACTTAAATCGCACATAAATCCGTTGTGAAACGACTTTTATGACCTAGGAATATATTTATCGCTGTCGAAATAACGAACGTATTAAATGATAATGGTAAATATATTTGAAATCGAACAGTATATAAATTAACTATAGAAACATATGTTTCACATTCATAAAAAAAAATGCATAGTATTTTATTGATATTTATTTTTTCATATTATGAAATATATTATTGGACTATATATGGTCAATATATTTACATTATCGATTTTCTTAATGTAGTTTAATGCACTTGTGTCCTGAAGTGTTCCAAAAATTGAAACAATCTATTTTGGTCACAATTATGTATCTCCATAGAATTCCATATAACGCCACATATACCAACAAGTTCACATTCTTGACAATATAATAGACGAATAGCAAACTTCTAGCTCTTCAAAATGGAAGTAATCTGACTAAAGGACTTAATAGCTCCGTCGTAAAAACCCCAGAGAGCACAATGGGAAACCATTCTAGTACATTTCAATTTTATTTATGCGATAATGACAATATTGTTGTCATTATCATATGACCACTATCCTTGCAGGGTAAATATTTTGAATAATTTTCAATTTATATATGTGTATTCGGTAAATTATAGTTCATTTTAAAAATAAATCGACGTCAAATATACTCATATGAAATTCATATTACTTTGTAAAGAAATTTATAGTAATAGTGCTATTTTCTTACATCACGTATTTTTTGAAAATACGTGTGTGAATATGTTTAGAATAAAGTAGATTTAAATTTTTATAAAATAAAATACTAAGCTTCAAAAAAAATTCATAGAAAATTGCTATGTTAATTCGCGATAAAGATAACAGAATAAAAATTATATCAAATCACAATTCGCAATGACGAGAAAATAAACTTGAATTTGATAATTTTTTCATCAGAAAAATACATTTTAATGCTTTCATTTGAAAATAAAAATGCAGAGACCTTATATTAAAAAAAATATAAATTAATATTCTCGCCTTTTAAATTGTACCGTTAATTACGGAAAGTTTTGCTTAACGCGAAAATGTAATGAAAATGTTACATTTAATCAAAAAACTTTATTATCAGTCGAAATAAAATATAAATACAGGTATATATATATATATATATATATATATATATATATATATATATAACGATTTCGTTTTCATTTAAATTCCATTCATTTCCAAGAAAATTATAGCTTTTCTGAAACAATTCGATATTAAATAACGAATGATGCAATATTTTAAATTTTGCCTTAAAAATTTAATTCCTCCTTTGAACGATTTTTTTACTAACTCTTTATCAAAATATTTTAATGCCAATAGATTATACATAAATTATAATTAAATGAATATATATATATATAATATTTTTTGGTACAGTTCTAAAAGTTGAATCGGGTAAAAACAAAAGACCGAGCAAAATTTAATTTCTATTCAGCTTCTAATCCGAGAAAAACTTTGGATTTTTTCGTTGAATCTGAAACGAACGTACTTTTTTTCGAATTAGTTGAGCGCATCTGATATCACAAATTTCTTTTCTTTTATTTTTTTTTTCGTAAAACTCATCAGCATACTGATTTTCTTCACATGATCTCAACATTTTTATTTTTTCTCTGTCCGATACGATCACATCGAGTTTTCTATATAAAATGAACAAAGCGAAAAGTTTTATATACCATATACTTTTATATATAAGAAAGGAGAAAATTCCAAATTAATTAAATTGCTATGTTTTAAAATTTCAGCAAATTAAGAAACGAAGAGAATTTACGAAAATTTCATTTCACATCTATAACTTAGTATATATATATATATATATATATATATATATATATATATATATATATATATATATATATATATATGTATATATATATATATATATATATATATATGTATATATATATATATATATATATATATATTATACAAATTTGTTTCACTGTAAATTCATTTTCTACAAATTCTATTCAAATATATCTATACAAAGTAATTAATCGAATATAATGAATTGTGAATCGTATAGAAGTCTCTATAAATGAAAGATACACAAACACACATCAATTCTTGTATTTGAGATTTAGTTTTCAAAACCTATATATAAATTTGAATATCTATAGAATTCGATTGTATATAAAATAATCAATCAAAATTTTTCAATTATATTTTATATCAAATATATAAAATTAAATATACATATATATTTGATTATTATATTTAAATTCATATAATCATATAATTTATACGATAGAAATTCAAACACACAAAGAATCCTTTGATTATCGGCAATTATCGGTCGCGTTTGATACGGATTCGATTCGCTTCGAAAAGGTTTGCCACTACTGCGTCAGCGAATCCGTTTTAAGCCCCGGTCACAATGTGTACATTTCGCAGACTGGGTAAATGTGCATAATGACCGTTTCACAGAACACTTGCGTAATTCGTAATTCGTATGCCACGAGAGAAAACTGGCGAATGACGGACAAATAACCCGGAACAAATGGATCCTCGGACCGTAGGATTTAAACACTGTCCCGTGAGTGTGGGCGTAAAATAAGTGTGACGATGGAATTATCGATAATAGTGAAAAATTAAAATTAAAATATATTATAACATATTATTAACTATTTATTAAAATTGTCATATAACACTGTGATCAAAAAGTAAGAAGAATTTGTTTATGAAATGTAAATTCCTTACTTATTATTCTAAATCAATTTCATCGCCTTCAAAGTAAACGCACTTTTGTAATCGGATTAGTCTTTTTCCAGTATAGTCTTCAAGACCTTCTTCGATTCGGTTATTATATCCTCAATCGTATCAAACCGACGTCCCCGCTTTTGGCTTTTAAGTTTGCTGAATAGCCAGAAGTCGCACGGAGCCAAGTCAGGCGAATACGGTGGTTGCAGAACGATATGAGTCGCGTTTTGGCAAAAAGCTCGCAATTTCAGTTTAAATTTTGATCACAGTGCATAAAATGCTAGCTCCAGTGCAAGGTTCTTAGTTCAAGGTTCGTCAAATCCGTGTTAATTTTCACAATAAAATCTTAAATAATCTTTACAACTTAGATCTTTGCCATACTAAAATGTAACTTGTTACTATATGATTTCATATGAAATATTTCAGTATTTACGATTCAATTTCCTTTGATATTAACAGCTAGCTTCTTAAGGTACGATTTTAACGCAACACAACAATACTTTTTGTCACTATAATTGTATATATAAATATTTTTATATATTTTTAAATATTAATATTTTTTCTATAATCATGATTTGAATTAATTAGAATTTAATATTTTGTGTTTGTTTTATTTTAAAGTAATTTTTTATACTTTTTTTAATTCATTTCGATAAAATCAGATATATAATAAAAAAATGTGTATGCTTCTAATGATCTGACAAACACGATAAATCCGTATGCGAATCTGCACACGGGTCCACTTGCATTGCATAATTATCTTATTTGAATATCTTTAATCAAAAGAAAATATTACTATAAAAATATATTAAATTAAAAATAATTTTATATAGATGAAAAACTATTGTTTTATATCAAAAATATAATACATCAATCATCTCTATATAAAATTCTACTTACATTAAAAGAATATATAGTATTATCATATATGTGAAAAAATCCATTAATATTGTGATTATTTATTTAGTAAACGACATTATTTATTTTATTAAAATTATATTATTATAAAAATGCACAGTATAAAATATTTTAAAAATATCAAAGTCATAGAGATGATCGAATATACAAAAGGGAAAAAACTAGTGACGAGGGAATACAAGCAAAATTGAACGTCCCATATGAACCAAAGTAATGCAGCTCTTCATATATCATATATATACTATATACGTGAATAAAATAAAAAACATAGAGGAAAAATACAGAATATGGATCAGAGTAAAGTGAAGAAAAAAAAATAGTAATAATAGAGAAAGACTCTCAGCGAAAGTCCTGAAAAAAAAATATTTCGCTTCAGCAAAGAGCAAAAATACATCCTTTTATGCATGATATATTGCCGCTTATCGGCGGTCTTTCTATACAATTTGTATATTTATATACTTGTAGACGTTCATAAAATAATATTTATATATACAGTATATGCCAAAAAGAAAATACAAGATATAAAATTTTAAAATAGGATATTTTTTTTATATTATCTTAAGATACGCCTGATCGCAGTAAGATTAAAGATTATTGCTGTTTTTTTTTGAAGTCTAAAAAAGCCTAATAACTGTCAATTATATACGGCACAATGTCAGGTCTTGCTTTTTTCAAAAAAAAAACTAAATTTATTATGTATAATATAGATTAAAGATAGGCAAATGTTTCGGCTGTCAGATCACATTTTCTATATCAACCTGACTACGATCTACTTAAATATATTTTAAAAAAATATATATATTCTGTAATATATAAATAAAACGATATATTAGATTTTAATTTAATAATACAATTTTCTACTTATTCTATATATTTTATGATACATTTAAATGTTTAAAAGGATTTAATCCATATTATATTAAACTGTTTATTTTACTTAATATGCGGTCTCGAAGAATAAAATAATAATAGATTGATATTGAATAGTCTGTAATAATACGATTATTTATGAATGGTTGTTTGTTCGGTATAAATGTTCAGAACACAAATATCGAATAGATTAATACAATTCCACGTGAATATTATCAAATTTCTACACCAATAATAATAGTAATAATGTTTAAATTATCGATTAAATATCGATAAGTTGTCGTATATATATTTCGATATAAATATTGTCTTAATACGAATTAAATATAAAATATTCATATTATAAAACATTTTTATGATTAGAAGTATATTTTCATTTTCTTAATAAAATCCAAATAAAATTATTTTAATAAGTAGTTCCTCAAAATATAATAGAATTCGAAATTAAAATAAAATATCTAAATTAAGCTGCCATATTAGTTTAGCAATACACTTATTCAGAAGCACAACTATGCAGCCAGCATATGACCTAAATTTAGATTTTCTTTGATATTTTTTCGTACTAATTTATTTTTATTACAATGCCTGCTTCTTATCCTGGAGTTTTATGTTTACATTAGATAATGAAAAAGTGCAGGTGCATTTAACATCTCAAAACACAATTCTCATATAACTATATATAATATTGTGCACTATTTACTAAAATAAATTTAAATTCAATTATTAATATTAAAAACAAGGTAATAAATTATTTTTAATCGAAATATCTTTAATAATTAAAAATAATGTAAATTATTTCCATCAAAATGTATGCAATAAAAAATTATGACCTCTTTCTGGATATAATTTATTTAAATAATTAAGTAATATGTTAAATTAATATATATGTATATATATGTAATATGTTAAATTAACATATATGTATATTAATTTTGATCAAAATATAATAACATGTCAAATCCTTCAAAGAAATTTTATAACGTTACATATTATAAAAAAATTCTTTTAAAACATATGAAAGCTTTTTTCCAGGATGATAGATAATATATTTATATATGAGTATAATATATTTTCGAAAAGCATATAATATGACTAGAATATTTCTTTTTTAGTATACATATAATATAATATATAGTCGTTTATAAAAATATAATATAAAATATGTATATCTACATATAATATCGTTATTAAATTTCAATCCATTCAATACAATTCCAATTGATTCTATATATATATATATATATATATATATATATATATATATATATATATATATATATATATATATACATATATATATATATATATATATATATATGTATATATATATATATATACATATATATATATATATATATATATATATATATATATGTATATATATATATATATATATATATATATATATATATATAATAAAAACAGCAACGGTATACAATTTTAAATTGCTTCATGTTTCATGATATTAACGAGTGTAATGTTTATTATTATGGTCGGAAAATCTTTCCGTTGAAAATATGAACGAGTATATAAAATATGACTAAAATATTCGGTTACAAAGGAAAATTCTCACGATATCAAGACTTGAAATGCATTAGGAAATGCAATTGAAAAAATATTAATACACTCAACGATGAAATTTTTGAAATAAAAATTAATTTAAAATGTGAAAACTGTACGATAAAATTTAATATATGATATTGTATTTTAAAGAAACGAGCATAAATTTTTAACTTAATATATATTTTTCTTCAACCTGAATAAAAATTATGATATTCATTTAATTTTTAATATTTACTTAAATAATGAATTAGTTCAACAAGCAGACGATTTATTTATATTATATGGCATAAAGTACAATTTTTATTAAAATTAATAAGATTTATATAACTAAAATATAAATATCAATATATCAAGTTAATACATATATTTTAACTTAGTTGTTAAAACTTTAAAATAATATTTTTTTATTATTAAAAAAATTAATTTCAATCTGTTGTTCATAAAATAATTTACTATTAATATTATAACATTTTAATCACAAAATACTATGCGTCATTTTAGAATTTAATTTATCTTTTTATGAGTTACTTCTAAATAAAATTTCTCAATACATTTATAATTAAATAAACTCTTATTTAAAATTCGGTTTTCTTTGCATTTGACACGCGTCAAAAACGGTATACACATATTTTAACAACGGTAATTCGAAACCGAATTACCGTTTTTGCTACATTCGATTTTTTCTATTATATATATATATATATATATATATATATATATATATATATATATATATATATATATATATATATATATATATATATATATATTCCTCGTTCTTTTTCCAATACTTGCCCTCGTCCTTTCATCCCCTAAAGTCGACTGCTAAATTAGAAAAACGGAAAAGTTAATTTAGACCAATAAAATGTACGTACAAAACCGTCTAATTTTCTACTAGTTAATTTTTAACTTGAGTTTTTCCCATTTCAGATAAATTCACTCGGGAGATGATTCGATTTTTTTTACTACACATCCGTAAATTCGTATTAAAATACGTTTTTCCGCTTCTTTTACTATTATTTTTACTATATATTTATAACGATTCGTATTTTATAAATTATATATGAAAAATATATACAACATTATCAAAAAAAAAATATTACAAAATAAATAAAAATGAATGTTAATTTTGGAGTAGATTTAATTGACTAAAAATCATAAAAAATCGAATGATCGATGTTGTGTAAAAATGGCGGGAAAATAAAATGATAACTTGAAAAAAAAATAAAAATGAAAAAGGAAAAATAAAATAAAAATGGCGCACATGGCGCAGGAAAAGTAAGCTTTTAACAATTCGGTTTAGTCTCGCCTTATCTGAAGGGCTTATTTCGACTTTTATGACTTTCGACCTGAACCCTCGAACTCAGCAGAAAACAACGAGGAAAACAGTCGTAATGATACACTTGTTAAACTATAAATATAAACAATAAGCGCTTTAGTGCGATTAAATTAATATGAAACGGATGCGGTTAAATATTTATAATGATGATGTCGTAATTAATACTGTAATTGAAATTTATAAGTACAATAATACCCTTAATTTTAATGTGTATTTTATATCTTAGCGAAACGTATTTATTTTCTAGTTTAACCAATCATATAATTTTTACAATAATATATTAAATATATATATATATATATATATATATATATATATATATATATATATATATTCTAATCCTCTATAAGACACGTAGTAAATATATTCGTTCAAAAAGTATAGAATTAAAAAAAGACATGTTCGCTTCAGCTTTTTCATTATCTGAAAAAAATCTAAATTTGGTAAAAGTAGGTCGAAGCAAAAATCCATTGATTTTCGAATCTAAAATAAGTGGTTCGAAAAAAAAGTGGCGGATTCCTGTTTCAGCCAGCAATTTCCGAAATCCAGATTGCCCTCGATGATCATCGATTTTTATACAGGAGATGACATGAAAAATGCGTTTTTTTTTTCATTAAAATCTATTTTATATTTTAAATACATTTATGCAATTTTATAATATTGATAATAGATATACGTTGAAACCATATAATTTTACAGTTCTGAAAAACTTCGTGTACAAAAGAATCAAATTCATCATCTTTAATGCTAAACAATAATAATATAATTTATGAACGTATTTAGTTATATAATTAATTGAATCATAGTTTTTTTTATTAACATTTTCTCAAAAAATCTGGTCGATAAATTTTTGCTGAAATATGAATTATATCATTCAAGTGATATCGCGTAAACGAAACTATCGTTTATCAATTGCGTATTTTATTTATTAGTTTTATATTTACGTCATATCATTTCTATCGAATGAAAGTTATAAAAATATTAATTATTAATAGTCGTAAAGCCATTTTTGTTCCAGTATATAAATGTATCTCGTATAATTTATTCAAACATTAGATCGCTACACGTGACATTCATTACACTATTTAATATTTTATTTGCATCGTATTTACTTTATAACTTGCGAATATAAATGTTAAAATCATTTTAATAATAATATGAATGTTTATTCAAAAGTGAATCGTTTAGAAATGAATTTCACTCTACGGAAATTCGCTTATATCATAAAATGAATGAAAGTTATTACGGTAAGTTTTGTTGATATTTGTTGCCATATTATGAAAATTAATATATATATATATATATATATATATATATATATATATATATATATATATATATATATATATATATATATATATAATATTTAAAAAGTTTAGTAATTCTGATATCATATTTATATTTTTAATTTTTTAATATTGATAATATTTTTTTAATCAAAATTAAATATTATGTAATGGAAATTCTGCAAAACATCTATTCTTGAGTAATTAATGAAAATTAATTTAAATATATAAATTACATATTCTGAATTCGAAATTAATATATATATATATATATATATATATATATATATATATATATATATTAAAATTACGAAAAATTGGTTTCCATAATTAATATTTTTATATAAATTTATTATATTTGAAATAATAAAATATGAACATAATTTAAATATAAACATCTCGATTGAATCAATTTTAGTATATAAAATAATTTAGAATATAAATTTTATATTATAATGAAAATGTATATAATATATAATATGTAACGAAATTATGAGATTATGATATGGTTATTTTTTTTTTCTATTTTATAATACATAAAAATTATCTTTAATTAATTATCTTTAGTAATCATATCAAAAATGCATAAAATAAACCAATTAAAAATGCACGACTTTAATTAATTATGCGCAAAATATTTATAATAAACTTATGATATAAACTTTGATTCATCTCCAATATTAATGATTCAACGAAGTGTGAAACACAATTTTCAAAGTTAATAAAATTATTACATCATCTTGTAAGAAAAATGAAATAAATAATAAAAAATTCGCTATATAGTTGACGTTGACTGATGAAACACGCCTAACTAAATAAAAATAATATATATATATATATATATATATATATATATATATATATATATATATATATATAAATTGAAATATGTGTTCAAAATAAATAAAATTAGAATTGTATTTTTTTCGTTAAAATATATCTAGTGAAAATAATAGGATATAAACACAATAATAATAATAAAAATAGAAAAAGTCGAAAGGGGGGGTAGAGGATGAGGTAAAAACACAAGTACGAATTTGTGACTTGTCCTTTTAAAGGATTTGCCCGGAAGCGAATAGACCCTTAAAGAGGTCTCTCTCATATATGCGAGTGGGTCGGAAATGTGCGAGTCCCGAAAATCCCCAAGGAGTTCGGGACAATCTGCGTTTGAAACGGGCCGAAGGACTCGCAGGAGAATATCTACGAAAAAGAACGGTGTCGATTCGCGATAAAAGTCCTTTTCCCCCCTTTTCTATTTTTTTTTCGCTCAATTTAATTTCGACATTTTTTTTTCATCCCCCCTCGTGCAAACTAAGTGTACCGATCTTGATTTCGGATTATTGAAATTATTCCTGTGACGCAATTTACAATTGCAAATTGGATTTTTCGTATGAATATGAGAAAAAATAAATTATTATATTAAATATAGAAAAAAACATGTGATATATTACTAATTAATATATATATATATATATATATATATATATATATATATATATATAACAATATTTCCTATTTAATTAATTTATTATAATATTTAAAAATTGAAACCATAACATGAAATAATTAATGCAATGTATTATATAATATTAATATAACATTATAGTAAATATAATTTATTTGATAGACAATTTAGAAATACTTTCGATATTATCAAACTTTATCATATGACTTATTCAATTTATGAATACGTAAATATTGTTGTTTAAACTTTGTATGAACGATTAAGACTAAAAACTATTACAAAAGTCGCTAAAAGTTTTACAATGTTAAATAGTTTTAATGTTTCAAATTAAATGAAAATTTTCCGCATTAATCGGGATTTAAATAATATTATATATGTATTAAAAAGGATTAATTTTCTATTTTTATATATAATATATATTCTGATATTTCTAATTAAAAAAAAATGGACTTTAGAAGAAAATTTTAATTTTCGGAAAATCTGATCGATAATGGATTTTGTTTTTCTTTATTAATATATATTTTAAATATATATCATAATAGAAAAAAAGAGAAAAAAATCTGTTACGGACGTATTTTTTTCTTATAAAATTCTAAGAAGTAATTTTATGGGAAGTTTTATTGAATATATTTTTTTCATTACTTTCGCGAAAAAGAAAATATTGTAAACGTTCAAAAAAGCAAAATTGTGAAGCTATTTCCTGTAAATGAAATTCCAGAAATTTAAAATGCGCATATATTTGTATGAGAATTCTGTGTCCTCACATAATGCTGTATAACATATTCACATACGTTTATATAATATAATTTAATATAATATATATATATACATAGAGAGAGAACAACCTGAATCACAAAGGACACATATGCGTTAAATCTAATTTACCAAATCACACCTACAAATTATTTCATACTAATAAATTAATTAATATTTTTGCCATTCAAACATATTTTTATATTATATATTAAACAAAAAAAAAAAGCAAACACGTACACAATTTTTTTATCACATTTTTCTCGATTTTTTTATCACTATTATTTAGTATATAGTATTTACGGATTAGAAAAACGACGAGTCGTCTATACGGTATATTAAACACTGGAACAAATAACAAATTGAACACAACAAGATAACAATAGTGATCAAACGTTATTCTATCTATCATTTAAAGGTTTTTTTTTATGGTGCCGAGTTACGTCTAAAATATATGTAAGTGCGCAATTATAGATGCAACATTGAATATTAACGAGTCGTTCATAATTTTCTATAGGCAATATAAATTAATCGTATCACGTATTTCGATGGAACAGATTAAATTAAAAATTGTTCGGTATATATATATATATATATATATATATATATATATATATATATATATATAATAAGAGTAATCATGTTTTTTAAAATAATATTAAATAAAAAATAATAATATTGTACTCCATTATTTCCCTTTATTATTATCTAATATCATATTTAAATAAATAAAACATCATCAAATTAATTATAAAATATATAGAATATCTATTCATTATATTTACCGATTAACGAAATTCGACTATATTATAATTAATATAAGCAAAATAAACAATTTTCGTCGCATTTCGGTTAGCAATTATATAAATTATTCGCAAACGTGAAAACATAAGCGTGTTTAAGTAATATAATTATTAAATAAATTTACTAATATTGTAGAATTATCTGTTTAATACGCATATACTATATATTTAATATTATAAACAATATTCGAAATCTAAAAACAAATATTATAATAATAAAACGTTGAAATGTTTATCTAATATAATATGTGTCGTAATGTGTATTATTTATAATGAAAGGTATTTGTTAATTTATAAAAATTATTAATGACAAATATGTAAGATATTAATTTAAGAAACATTTTCAAATATAACTAAAATAATATTAAATTAATAAAAGAACCTTTTTTGTCATAATTTATATATTTAAGAAACTCTAAATGTGTATTTAATGTTTTATATAAAATTATTTTCATTATAATTTCTAAAAATTATTTATAATTACAAAATTTTAAATTTATCCTTTTCATTATATGGATAAACCTTATTTATTTCATAATGTGTGAATTTAATTTAATTCATTAAAATATATATACGATATAATAATTATTTTAATGGAACGCGATTTGCAAATTTTGACACACTTAAAATTCATTCCAATCCTAATCTAAATATTAAAAAAGGTAATATTTTAAATTAAATCTTCGAAAGCTTAGCGTTCAACACAAATGAAGCTAACATCGTGTATGGAAAACCGCAAATCCTTTTGGGACCTACGAAGCTTTTAACGAAAGCACCGTTTCGCTTTTCAAAATTTTCCGGCTTTGCCGACGTTTTCTTGGAATTTGACGCTTTTTAGTAACTCTCGTTCAGATTTCCATTCAATATGAACTCTGATGATTGTATCTTTGCTGAAAATCTCGATAACATGTATATAAATTTTATATCTAGTTAATTACAATAATCATTACATTTTATTTGAAAAAAAAATAAAGTCGAATTATTGTCAGAAAATTTGACAAAATATTTTAAAATTATCGTTTCATTAAAAATATATCTTGAATCAAATAAGTATTTAGAAATATATATATCAGGGGTATCCAAATTTTTGACTTCCAAATGAGCCTTCACTCTCAAATTATAGATGGCGAACTTCTAAGACCTAGTAAAAATTATATAATAAATGAAAAGCTGAACATTTCACACTTCAACTATTTAAAAACTTAACTTGAAACTTGTAAACACAAATTTCTAATAAAAAAAAACAACCGATAACAGCCTCATGGGTGATTGAAAAAAGTCTCACGGATGACTAGTAAACCGCGATCGCCACATTGAACACCTCTGATACACATTGATTGATTATCAATATGGACAACCCTTATTTTATTTCTGGTCTACAAAATATAAACAACATTTTCCAAAACGATTATAAAAATAAATTAATATTATTTTTTAAACTTCTCCCACCGCTTTAAAATTAATATATACAATGTGACCCATAAAATTCGTCGTACATCATCAGCGAAACAATCGCGTCAATTACGTATAAATAATGAAAATAAACATTACTAATAAAGGAAATCCACTGCATCGAAACGACCTATCCAATGCATTTATATACTTTTATATATATATATAATATAATTATATTGCATATTGTTTCGTCTTTTCTGTTCATCACACGTGTATGTACCATATATTCTATTTCACATCGGACAAATGTTGTGTTTCTTCGTTGAAACTTTGGCTCCGACACGTTTTTCTATTGCTAGATTCTCAGTAAGACATATACATAAATACATACACACATAAATGCACAAGCTTTTAGTGGACCGATAGTAGGAAAGTCTAATTTGTTGTATACGTGCCTCCGGCTGTTCAGTTCGTTATCTGCATACAAATCAGTATCAGATTCGTGCACTTTTCAAAACTGCACATACAGAAAATAAAATATAATATAACAACAATATATTTGTGATATATTATATTTTACAAAAACTATATATCACTATTGTGAATATCTAATAATAATAATAATAAAATACGACCCCACATTCATACTTAATTTGATGAACATCGCTGAAATATCTTAGTACATACAAATAATACGATCGCTTTTAAAAAAAATACAATAAAATGGTCGAATTAATATGCATGAATCGATTATAGTAAATTTTAATTTACCGTAGTTTTTCTCTATTTTTTTTTCACGGTTCGTTTGCCAATGTTCAAGATACGCACGACTCAATATAAAAAAAAAATAAAAATAACGGTTTATTTATTATTATCTGGATTAAAAAATTCTTTACTCGTCGTGTATTATTAGTGAAATTGCTTTTTTTTTCTTTTCGTTTTAATTGTCTCAGTGTAAAGTTTGCGTCCGTCGAGATGGACGCCGTTCGTTTTATTTATTAATATAAAATATATGTGACGTCAGTTAGAGCGATTTAATTATTAAATTCGGGTAAGTCGAAAACAAACTTGAGCTTTTTAATGGAATGCCGTCACCGGCTAAAAAGATGTATTTGCAAGGTGTTCGATTTCAATAGAGCCTTCCTATTTCACGTTTAAAACCTATTATGGATATACGTGAAAACATAATATATTATATACGCATTCTAACTGGCTTCATTTTATTACTTAACGCGAAATATACAATCCAATTTCGACATTCATTATTAAAATAGTATAATACTAAAATAATTATATTATAATTAATGCATATTTATATTTGAAATAGTATTAAATCTATTGTCAAATAAGATTACTGATCAAAAATGTTTATAAATATGCTTCTATATTCATTCATTCATATATAATAAAAAAAAATATTTTTAAATCAAAAAATAAAATATATAGTATAAATCTTATTCATATTAATATATATACATTTTCCTTTATATATTAGAAAAAATCTATTTTATCTATAAAAAAGCAGATTTTCAATAAAATTCTCTTGCATTAATATCGATATTATGCAAATTAAATTTCAGAACGTTTTCATCCGTCAAATCGGAAATAGGCGCGAATAGATTTATTTTATAAACGTCAAAAACACTGATTTTCGCGAAAAATGACAATAATAATAATAATACTGCATATCGATTTTTCAATTACCATCGGAATAATGAGAGAGCGTTGCCCCCGTTAATAAAAAGCCTTTGGGTGTTTTTTTTTATTTCGATGAAAATAAAATAAAAATCACCCTAAATAATCAACTAAAAGCCGCTAGTCTCGTGCTCGTTATCGTTAAATTTTCGCAATGGGATTTAAGAAGATTTCGCATTTGATGATAATTGTAAGTACGACAGAATTCTTGTTTTTCCATTTTATACATGCAAATGTACCAAAATAATATATATATATATTCCGAAATATTTGCTTCTATTATAGATAAAACGGAATAACTTCATATTTTCCAATACTAGACGAATAAACGTAACCAATACAATATATTATATATATGTACTTCAAACTTAATATAAACAATTTCATGTAATACATATAAACCTTTTAAATATACATTTACACATTGAAGATAAACTCTGAAATTTTAACCCTATATTATATAATGTATTTCAAAATTTATATACAATATTTCAATCTCTTTATTATAAGTACATATATATTATAGTCTAAATTTCAATGTGTTATAAATAATAATGCGAATTAATAGATAAAGAAGATAAATTAATAAGTATTAAAATTATATCCTAATTTTACTATAAAATCATAATTAACGTTTATGTTCAATTTATCTGTTATCATTAGTTGAATACCATATATAGAAATATATTTTATGTTCTTTAAATATATAACTCAAAAAAAAACTCATTACGTAATAAAATCAATATTGAAAAAAAACACAAAGATATTAGAATAAAATTTATATTTCAAAAACCCTTAACATCAATTTTACATCAATTGACTCTTTATTCATCTGAATTTTATACAAAAATTACAAATTCGATAAAATAAACTGTTATAAAATGCAACAGTAAATTGCTGTACTTTTTTTACAATAAAAGTAATTTTATTTTCAAACTTATTCAACTACTACAATGGAAACATTGGTAAATTATTTGATATAAATCTTAATATCAAATGGCACTTAAAAACATCTACAATATTTAAACATCTATTTTTTTACTTAGATGCATAAATCAAAGTATAAAAAGTTTATATAACAAAAAAGTAATTATTAGTAAAAATAATTATTAATAAAAATAAATTGTTATAAAACCAAAACAATGTATAATACTTTTACATAGATGTATCTACAAATAGCTAACAAAATATAGAACATATATTTTTGCTCGTGAAAGATACAACTGAAATTGTTTGACTATTCATGATTACAAAAATACCTCTAAAAACATTATAAAATCTTTTAAGGTATTCTAATATAGAAAATTATAATGAGTATAATTATATGTGCATTTATCAAAATAGAAAACAAAACTTATTAATAGAAAAAATAATTTTTCAACAGTATTAATATAAATTCGTTCATACATTACATTTACAAATGCAAATATTTTTTTTCATTTACTTTGCTTAGGTGTAATAGGACATTTCTTATACTATAATTCTGTACAAGACGAATCTAAACAAATTTACAATTAACGATACAAATTTGTTTAATGAATATAATCCTGAGAATTTATTATTTCAATTATAGTTTGATTTATAATCGAAGAAAAATATGGCTTCTAATCGTCGATTCAAATTAAAAAATATTCACAATATAAAGAGTAAGAAAAAATAGCAAAACAAAAATTCATTAAAAATAACGGACAATTCATCATACTTATTATCTAACTATTATATACAGCGTTTGTATAGGAATTTATCTGACGAGCAAAGCACTAGTCCGAAAACGAATCGGACCAATATGTAGTGGTTAATGGAGCTATACTTTTGAATAAATCTTTAACGAGAGGAGGTTTTTTATCACCGGGTTTAGTGGATTCGTTAGCTTTATGACATTCGACGTGCCGTTCGAGAGCGGACTGCGATTTAAAGCTTCTATTGCACATGCTACAAGCGTACGGTCTGCAAAGTTCCGGATGCTCTTGTTTTTTGTGACTATTTAAAACTGTCATATTCGTGAAACCCAACGAGCAGCCTTCGCACGTGTATTTTTTCTCGCGCGTATGCATCGCTTCGTGAACTTTCAAGTTCTTACTCTCACCGAAAACTTTATCACACATACTACAGGGGTACGTCTTGGGAGTGTCGTCGTTATTCTGTTTGCCGGTTTCGTTTGGATGTGCTATCTTATAGTGCGCGTATAGTTCTTTGGTGTATACGAACGCTTCGGGGCACAGCACGCACTTGTGTTCCTTCTTCTTAGTGTGAATGACCGCGTGAACTTTTAAAACGCTAGGGTAAGGAAACGTTTTATCGCAATGCGGACACGGATACGATTTTCGCTTCTTGGGCGGAACTTCGGTCGCTTTTTGTACGAGTATAACGTCGTCGTCGTCGTCGTCTTCTTCCGACTCTTTGAGTTTTTTTTCATGTTTATTAGACTTGGGCACGATAGATTTTCGCTTGCGCCTCACCTTCCTCTTCTTCGGTACGGTCTCGTACGACGGATCGTCCGTCTCTTGCACGGAGAAGTCTTCCTCTTCAACGAAATCGTCTCCGATACGTTTCTTGGCTCTGGATCGCCTGGTGGCTCTGTCGGCGACTTCATCCTCGCAATCGATGAGCACGAACTCCGTCTTGACAATAGTTTTGGTCTTCAGACCGAGCTTCTCTCTGAGAAGCGCATCCGATTTTTCGCACCTCGCTTTAAAGTTGTACGCGATCTCCAGATCGTCAACGCAACTTTGACAGATGCCGTCGGGTAAACCGTCGTGTTGGCACACCTGAACTGCCGCGCAAGACATCACTTTTTCGCACATGCGGAGCGCGCCCCCATCCTCGAACAGGTTGATCGATACGGTCGGAGCCATGCAGATGCGACAGAGGGCGCGGGGGTCCGCCTCGGACTCCGCCCCAGGGGGGCTCGCGCCGTCTAGTACGTCGGCGGTGCCGTCGTTGCAGTCGCCGCGCGCATTCGTCTCGTCGCAGTGGTCCTCAGCCTTGGGCACGACGGGCGGCGAACGCGAGGGCGAAGGGCCATCGTCGGCGGCTCCGCCCTCGACCGCGTCCGAATCCGCGATCGGCGCGACCTCGAGGCGCGCAGCGGCGCTCGCCTCGTTCGCGAACGGCTCCGCGCAAACAGACTCCATTCCAGATAAGGCGCGCGCCAGCGACGCCGCTTGTTTGGTACCACTGGCCACAGCTGCGGACGATATCCACGCGACACTAGCGCCTATCGCGCGCATGCGCACAATTCGTGCGCGTTTATCGCAACGCGCGCCACCTTATCTCTCAATTATACGCTTTCAACATCGTTTCAATTTCTTCGATTCCTTTTTAAAATATACAAAATATTCACGATTAAAGGTAAAATAAAAAAATATTTATTATAACAACTCTTTTTTACAACTATGATCATTGGTCTCTGTTATATTACGTTCGCTCAAGTTTTTGTTGTCAAACTTCCTTACTCAACTTCTAAATAACATTAAAAATATATTTTTAAGCATCGATATCAAATATGACATACAGTTGTATATATATATATATATATATATATATATATATATATATATATATATATATATATATATATATAATATACATATATATGACATACAGTTGATATACCATATATAAACTGATTTAACAATATCAGTTAAATAATATAGTGATATCACAAATCCGAACACCTGTGATCTTTCACAGAGCTGACCGAAACGTATTATATGAGATTAAAATAAAAAAATATATATTAAAAATACATAAATTAAATATTATAATACGCTCGTTTAATAACGTTGCATTCAAACTATTCAAACAAAAGTTTAATTTGAACGAATAACTTTCTCGTTTATGTCAATATCGTATAAAATGAACTTTATAAATATAACTTTGAATTTTATTTTTTGTTATAATTATTCTAATATAATAAATTAAACCACACAATTATATTTAATAAAACAACAGTATTTGATTTCCGAATAAGACACAGAAAATAATAATTTCGAATTACGTGAAATTAATTTAAAAAAAAATCAGTAATATCACAAACTATTACAAACTTGTGCCAAATTATCAAATTAACTTTTTTATTATTGAAAATGATGTCAAATTTTAACAATAATTTATTTAAAATATTAATAGAGCATTTTTTTTTTCGATCCTAACTAAATATTATTCCGATTTTATGAAAAATTCCAGCGCAAAAAGTGAACTTAAATTCAATTGAAATACTACTTTTATTATGAAAAAAATATAATAAATTTATGAACCATTCATTTTTCCTCGCCTTTTTTTATCGACCTTTTCCATTTTTTTCCTTATTTTCCATCATTTCTTATAGTTTACCTTCCGACTTTTCACTCTTTTAAAAACCAACCCTTCTATTGAAATTTGATTGCAAAAAAAACATCGATCAACTTAAAAAAACAAATTTCTATAAATTTAATTTGCCACATATAATTACGTTTATTTTTTCCAGAATATACATTATAAAAAAAAATCATATTAATAGACATATACAAATACTTTATGATTTAATTCAATCAATAAATGGCGCGGTAAAGTTATAAATATATTTTATAAAATTAACTTTAATAACAGATCCCATCGATGAAAAGTATGAAATTCGAAAAATAAATTGTCGATTTATAAGAGATAAACTTAATAAAATTAAATCGATCCAATTTATATGAAAAGTTTTCATTTCCGTTGAAATATTAAACTAAATTATTAAAATATCAACAAAAGTATTTTATACAGAAATTGACTGTGATATTTTAGTGAATTAAAATATAAGAGGAAACCATGTATAAAATCTCATTAATCGTATGAACTAACTATTTATATTATAATCAAAATAATCCCACATCTTTGTAATTTGATTCTATATGTATATATAATATATAATGTAATATCTACTATCAATAATTTGAGAAAATATATTATAAATACAATTTATGCATATAAATTGTATACGACGTAATACAGCTTTAATATAGTTTCTGTCAATCGGTTTTCAATAAACATATCATATTACACGTTTAATAAATTTATCCGATCTAGAAATAATTTTATATTTCATTCCAATAATGATAAATACAATTTTATTAAAAGAAAATTGAATAATTTATAAAAAGCCTATTAGTGATTAAATTTTTATATTATATTATATAACAAGGTAATTTGTTAGATGTTAAATCTAAAAATATCACTTTAACAAAAATATTTACGATAAAAATATATTATGAAATATTTTATTTGTTTATATAGGAATTTTATTTTTGTTTGTATTTGCTTTATTTCATAGCAAAATCGTATATATTGTTGAGATTTAACTGTCAGAATTTTGAAATAGACTAAACATCTATAATAAAACTTCAAAGTTAAAATAACACATATAATTAAAAAGTCCTTAAATAATTTTTATTATTTATAATTTTTAACATTTCAATTATAAATTCGATTCACAATATTTGTATATATGTATATTTATTATTAATTTTATAAAATCTTTTTTTTATTATGTTATTAACTTAACATAATAAAAAAATAATAAATTATTTTTCGATTCTCTATAAATTTTAAATGTTGAAAGATATTCCTTATAATGAATAATTAGTATTATAATAAATCAACTCTGTTATTTTATAATCATCCTGTATAATATGTATTATAAAATGTATGGCAAATATGATATTTCCTAATGCGTGCATAAATTTAACGCTTTTAACGTTTTATAAAATAGAATACGGGATAAAATACGTAATTTATTCTTTAACAAGAATATTATGTTAATTAATTTAAGTCAACTATATAATACTAAGATTTACGATGTCGAACATGCAATTTTTAATTAATTAATTTACATTTATAAGTTATATAATGTCTAATGGTAAGCTTTTGCATATTTTATGTTTTTTTAGATCGAATCGGATTCGTATATTTGTTTGTTTTTCAAACTCTCGACATTTCGCTTTTATTAGAGCTTTTCGTATTTAATATTTAAATACAACGTGTCATGTTTGAAATAAAAGTTTCAATTAGTTTTTCCAAGTTTTCAGTTTAATTTATGTAAAATAATTATTCCAAATCTATGTCTTCAAGCATTCATAAAATATACATTTTTTTAAATCCTCTCTTTAATTAATTTCATTTTAAGTATTTTTAAGACAAGAACATCTTAAATAAAAAATTAAAATTACATATTTATTATGTCTGATGTAATTTTTATTAAAGATGTTTTTCTTTTAAAGTTTACTATCGTTTTTTTTTTCATTTTATGAATGTTAAAACTCTATTATAATATTTTTAATTTATATTCGAATAACTGTTAAATATATATAAAGTTTTTTTTTTTAATATAAATAAATTATTCGAAGTAATTAAAATATATCAAAGCTTGAGAACATCAAATATAAGTATCCTCATAAAATTCGTTTTACCAGTGAAATACAAAATTTAAAAAAAGATATTGCTTTACATAGGAGATAAAAATGAAGTAATAATTAAAAAAATATTAGTTATTTTTTATATATATTAAATTTAAAAACCGTGATAAAAATAATAATAATATTATTACGAAATATAATTTTCTTTAACAAAAATATTAGATTTTTTTCAATTTATAGTTAAATACATTAAATAGCACTAATATATTATATAATGCTGAAAACAAATGTTTTATGAT